>JAFBJS010002899.1:76971-96991 GCA_016785265.1 Paraplagusia blochii | reverse complement strand
TTCTCTAGCTTTTTCTCCAAACCTTCCTGTCTGTGTTGTCCCTCTAATCACCTCATTTCTGATCCTGTCCATCCTTGTCTCTCCTAAGAATCTCAGCAGCATCTTTAACTCCTCCACCTCCACCTCTGTCTCCTGTCTTCTGTCTATACCTAGTGTCTCTAATCTATCATCCTGACTCCACCACAGTATCTAAAACCCTGCTCCTTTACCACTATAAAGAATTCTATAACTTTATAAATTCTCTATAAGTTATTAGTATTTTATAATAACTGTGTGTGTATATTAATTTATATATATATACAGACAGCATGTGTCGTCAATTTCCTGAGGGAAACTCCCAGAGGACATACCAATCTATATTAATAATAATGTGGTTGCAGCCTGAAGATGAACTCAGGAGATCATTACCCACACAGTGCAACATTAAATATTTCCTAACACAAACCAAAGGGCGTCTTAATGTCTGTAATTGTCCAACAGCAGCACAGCCACATTGCGATGCTTTTGTCCTAATGAGAGACAGATGTCCGCGTCTCCACTCTGTAGTTAAAAGATCATAAAAACATCACAGATGTTTACGCGCCTCCAGTCCATGTAAGGAGAAGAAGGGAAACCTCTGGTTTTATGGAGTTATTTCCATGGAACGCTAATGATGTTGCATTGCACTTATATTAGTATTTTGAGCACACTAGTACACACACTAGTACTTTGACTCCTGCTGTTAGAACTAATAGGTTTTCCCTGGTCCAGTTCAGATCACATGAGGTCACCTGGTGTTGGCTCAGAAGTCTTTGAGTGGGTTGTAAATAAAATACATGTTTCAGACATAATGTAGCTTCATCTCCTTGATCATCAAACATCACAAAGAACTCGAGTTCTAGTTGCCTTATGGTGAGCAGCTCCATGTCAGACCCATGTGGTCAGTCTTCACCACAGGAATGCAACTCAACCAGGAAACCATAACAGTCATTTTTCTACGGTAAGAAGATTTGCTGAATCCTCTGTGGGATTTTACATTCCTTATATGAAACATCTCAAGTCATGCATGTTGTAGCTACTGAACCTCTCTGGATATTTACAATAAAAGGCGTCAGGAGTCAGGATTAAGACATGTGTAAAACAGTTTACCTTTATCCAACATGGCCGATGTCGTCCTAACATTTAATTTTAGATTCTGATATCAAACTCATACCAATATAGTTGGCCACTCAATTATTTTCTTTACTATATTAGACCTGATTACATTTATTAAGTGTACAAACAACTTAATGAGTTGTTTTCACTAGCACTCTGCATTAAATCAAATGATTAAAACAAGTTAATGGAATGGGCTGCACTGCTGCCATCTAGTGACAGTATTTTTTCTGTCAATAACTATTTTTATGGTACATGTCATTTTGTAAAACCCAGGTTTAAGTTATTTCAATTATCAGATAATTCCGCAATATAACGTGGCTATAATTAATTGGGCCACTAATTTTTATATTATCCGATATCCCTATAACTAGTAATGGCTAGTAATCAGTAAAATGATTATGGCTGTGACAAAAGAAAATTATGACGGCAAGCACAGAAATGAATAATATCTTTTCTTCTGGAAAAAACTATGCATCTTCCATTGGCTGTAAACCCATCACCAGGAGGACAGGTAGAGACAAAGCAGTGGACATTTTAGGTCTGGACTCCAATGACAGTCTACATCCAAGCAAACACTTGGTGTCAGTTTACAAACCTTGCTTTGCATCATCCTCAGCTCTTCACTAAGGTGACAGTTGACTTTGAGAAGCTGCTGAATTTTGGCTTCAGATGCAGTGAGAGCGCTCTTCACTTCCATAAATTCCTGCACTGTGATTGGTCCGTCAGAGAGGTCAGATGACTCAGAACTCTGCGGGACGAGCAGTGGTGGAACAGCGGTGTTACATATGAAAACAAAACAATCCAAAGGAGTTTGTAGCCTGATTGGTAGAAATAAAATAAAACCAACTTTGGTCCTCTCATCGTTGCAGCTGTCTCCACATCCTCCAGCCTCCAGCACTGGGTCTTCATCGGACGCAACGCTGTCGTAATCAGGCTGATCGTTGTCCTGGCTGTCGCTGTTGTGACGGCTGTCCATTCCCTGTAGGATCAGTTCCACATTCTCTGCAGGAAGAACTGGAGATTACACTCTGGTAGCAGAGAACTTCATCAACCTCATCGCTGAGTATGAGAAATTTGAAAAGAAAATCCCACCTTTTGGACTTTCGCAGGAATTTCCCCACTGCCGACGTTTGGCATCTGTCAGAATATCAATCACCAAGGTGGCAAATTCATGAGCGCTGAACCTCGCCAACTTCTGACGACCCTGGAAGAAAAATATCAATGGATTATAATCAGGATGATGACAGATTGCAGAGTCACCCTGGTTTAATCCCTACCTGGTTCCTGGTGGAGGAGTACTCTGGGTTCACGGGCAGGAAAGGTACCACGGTGGTGTCCGTAACAAGGGTGCTGTGGTTCTGTGTGGCCAGCCACACTGAAAATCACAAACGTCAAAATGAAAAATACTGAGGTGGAAATAAAATTCAGAAAGATCTGTACGAATGTTTCTGATCTTACCTGCGTCTGTTTCCCTTCTGTCAACTTCATCATAAACATCCATGGCCAGTTCCTCAAACTGATGATTACTCAACTAAAATAAAATAAAGTAAAACATTTTTACAATGTAAATTAAACACACAGAATTGTTTGTACAACGCCATCTGCTGGCAGATAAAATCTCACCGACTGCAGCTTTTTCTTTGCCACTTTTGCAAATTCAGACAAATCCAGACTACTGTAAAAACAAACATATCATATATTATTTTAAATTGATCCAGTATCAAAACAAAACAGAAACACATCGACTCTGATCAATCAATTAATCAATCAATCAATCAATCAGTATACTTACTTATTTCTACTCCAGTGAGAGCATGACAGGAGAAAACAGGTTTGGAGTTGCATTACCACAGTCTATCATGCAGTTGTTTTGACATTTTTCTAATAGTAATTACATTTATTTGGTACTGGTGGATGATATAACATGTGTGTTTTAAAGTTAAAGTTTATTACCTGTCTGCCATCTGTGGAATAATGAAGTGCTGCCCGTTTCTGTGATCTAGAACAACACGACAGGAAGTCACAGAGGGAGATAACAGGAAAAATGAACTCATGCTGTAGAGTGTTACAGCTGAGCTGACCAACTGTTCTCCACATACCTGGTCTTCTACCGCAGAGATAAAATGTTAAACGGTCAGTGAGTTCATACTGGATCTCCACCAGACGCTCTGCCAGCTCATGGTGTCCAGCTTGTCTGCACCAATGAGAGGAAAATGGATTTATTCTCCTAAACATCTATGTTATTTTCATGAATTTGTTTGACTCAATTTCACTGCGGGCTCAATATACATTGAGAAGTTAAGTATAAACGTGCATGTTTTCACTTCTCTCTGGTTATGAAATAGTGTTTTTTTTATGTGGATACACTGAATCTGGAAAAGCTAAAGCCTATTAATATCAACACATTTGTTTCTGATTCCATCTCTTTGTTGTCTTTTCAGATCATTTTCAATGTAAATCTTTCTTTACAAAACAAAATGTATGAGCTACAACAAAAAGTATAAATTATTATAACAAATTCTGAGAGTATGTACTGGTTTATATACTGGTGGGCCAACTACAGTACACATTTGATTTTTCGCGGGCCAAAAAAAATTACACTGGGCCAGATTTGGCCCCCAGGCCAGAGTTTGACACCTGTGAACTAGAACTTTCTGAAAGAATGTGTCGATCAATAGTGAATATGAATATTTATATTTAATACCATGATCCTTTTGGTCATGTGACGTGTACACTAAGGTAGATCAGTGCGGATTGGCTTTACCGGGCATAATCAATGGGAGTTTTCCCACTGGAGTCCAGAGCTCCTGGATCAGCTCCATAAACTGCCAACAGTTCTGCTTGAAGCATCTGACCGGCTTTGGCTGCTATGTGAAGTGGGCTGTTTCCTTTCTCCTGTAGGGGGCAGAGCACAGAAACCCAATGAGCTGATGGGCCGTTGTTACCTTTACCTCACTGCTCTTTGACTTCCTCAGGACTTACTGGATGGAAGAAGTTGGCCTGGGCTCCCAGTGACAAAAGTCTAAGGCACGTCTCCAGGTTCCCGGTGCGAACACTGGAGTGTAGTTGCTGAGAAAAGATGAATATTTAATTTTTTAAAAAGCCACACGGTATATACAGATCATGCTGTAAGCTTATTTTATGACTATTTGTGTAAATAACAATTACAAATATAGTTTTAATTATCTTTAATGTTGGTAACATGTATCTCCATCTACATTTGTCTATCAACATACCAGGTTTAAGAGTCCACCTACATGGAAATACATTTTCTAACATAAACTAAACATTCCTCACTGCATAGACATTTTATATTTGGGTAAAGGTATATGTAGTAGGTATTATATATTCAATATTATGGTACTGGAGGTTAATTTATTTATTTATTTTAGGTTTGAATGGTTCATGATCTCACATTTATGATGGAGATAAAATAGAGGAACTTCTTGAGTTAAATTTGAGCAAAATGCTGGTTTATTTCTAAATCAATAACAAGTTTGTGCTCTGCATTCCACAATATTTTATGCTTCACTCTCAGTTGTGTACTACATTCCTGACATTTTCCACATTTGGAACTAGTGCTACAACTGCGTTTGTAAGTCAGATGTCACTTATGTGTAAAAGATTGAAACAAAACAAAACAAAAAACAATTTAACTACTGGTGTGAATCACACATGTAAAACAATAAAACATGTTTCTAGAGTATAGATCTCCTAGAGGTATAGATCTCACCACACATTTAAGCCAAGTATTTATCAATATTAAATTTATTTATTAACATTCCTCACCTTGCTGAGGTCTTTTGAAGTCACGCTGTCATCTTCTCGACAGGGCATTCGATGGACGTACGCCAACATCTGATATTTGGCCTTGATGAACTCTGTCTTGTTGGGACTGTAATTGAAAATGAGACAGTCTTATATAGTACTAAGTACTACGTCTGAGTGAGACTTAAGGCCAAAAAGCATTAAAACACACATGAAGGAAGGAAGGAAGGAAGGAACGCAAACTCTTTGTTACATTGTGACTCACACCACTGCACACAACGTCACCTCTGACTTTAACCCATCACTTTGGTGGGAGGAATAACTGGAATAACTGCTTTTTCACAGACTATTGGCATATAAAAATAGAAACAAGGGGCCTAGAATTGAACCCTGAGGAACACCAATCCATAGAAAACATTTATCCTACATGAACAACAATAGAGAGATTGGTTTCTTTTTTTATGACAAGGCACTGTTTATCCAAACATTCAATCCAAGGGTTCACCAACACTAACCAACACCGACATTACACAAGATCCCAGTCATGTTCCTGTTTTTTTTTTTTTTTTGCTAGAATACAGAGGTGTTTACTCAGAACTTCCCTTTGATTTGAATGTGGGTACGTGTCATTCCTCACTATGATAATGACAACCTGAAGTAACAGGAAAGAAACACCAACTGCTACCTCTCATTGTTCTTCCTCCTTCTGTTTTTCTAGTTCGTGTCTGCAACTGGAGTTCACAACCACAGCTGATTTTGACTGATCTTATTTGTGAAATTCTTTATGAAGTTTTTTGTTTCATTATTCAATGAAATTTCCATCAGCTGCAGCTGTTAACTGGTGAACGTATTTCAAAATGACTTCCTTTTCTGTTTGACGCAGGATAAAAAAGATGAAGTGAAAAGTTCAATCTTTGCATCATCTCTGTTGCAGTGCTTGCTCATCTGTCCTCTGACAGAACGCCTCGGTGCTGGGTCGGGCCGAGGACGACTGTTTACATGTGGCTGATCTTGAGTCCACCAGCCAGACACTGATCTGACAGTGTTTACATCAGACCAGAAAAACAGTTCTGTCTCACAGACGCTCCGGACCATGTATGTTCTTTAACTCCCTTCAGCTCCCGGGTTTTCATTTGCTGCTATTTAGAACAATGCTGCACAATATTCCTGTATTTATTGAATACATATAATCAACAAAAGGATCTTCATGTCAGTTGAAGAAACTGCAGATTGACAGACGACAGCGTAGAGATTTTAACAAAATATAAGTAAACACACAAATAATCCAAACAGAAATGATTACGACGTCCTTGGAGACACTTACTGAACTCTGTCCTGGGGATTTGCTTTACGTTTTCCACTCACGGAGGACGAAGGGTCCAGTAGACTATGCTCCCAAATAGAATTAGCTCCATTTCCATACAATGTCTGGACCATCTGACAAGACAATCAGAGACAATTCAAGCATTTTCTTGCATTTAAACTTGTTTATTACAACTTAGAACAATAACACCTTGTTCATTGTTGTGTGACCTTGTGTCCTAAATGTCACACAAATGAAAAAGGACTGATCAAATTAAGTAAAATGTGATAGTCACACCGTGTGTAATACTGGCTGGTTATGTCTTCAACAACAATAATGCTGTGACATAGGTTTACACTTTATAAACAATCACTGATCTCTGACCATTTTTCTATAGAAATAAACATTGTTGAGTCATCACCAAAGTGGCTTTGAAAATATAGTAAAAATATGGAATTTATAAAACTGAATGTGCCTCCTGAGCCACATTACATTTTATAGCCTGACTCTACATGTCATAAATCATGAATTCATTCTTAACACCCAGAACCATGAACATGTTTACTCACCTGTAACTGAGACGGCGGCCATGATGAATGGGTCAGATGTCGGACCTGAGAGCTGTGTCGACCCAGACCTCGGTGGATGCTGCAGCACTCATCGCAGATCAACACTCCCCTGTTGACGGAGGCCCAGCGAGGCTCTGTAACCATACGTAGATGTGTAAGTGTCAGTGCATCAACTCCAACCAGTTACGTTGACAATAGATTCATCGCTTTATTTATTTATTTGGTTGATTCTGATTGGTCGGTTTGTCTTTCTGGCAGCGCAGATGTCCATTTGTGTTATAATCAATTTATTGCCTGCAATTTGTATGAAGTACTATACAGCGAAAAAACAATCTAAATTAAAGTGTGGTCTTTTTTGGCACAAGAAAACCAAAGCTAAAAAGCGTTTGGGTGACATTATGAGGGATAAATCCGTAATTTCCTGAAGGATAGGGATTAATAAAGTTCTATCTAGCTATCTATCACTAAAATGTTTAAAAAATGGCCAGAGAGAAACTGCTTAAAAATTGCTGATGTATATTGACAAAATCACTTCTCTGGAAGTCGCAACCAAGACATACGAACCCCAATTCTAAAGTGAAAGACCTCAACCAGTAAAGCTGAGGTAAGATGGAGCTTGACTTCTTTGCAAGGTCATCAGTAATTTCATGAAAGAATGTAGATGCACAAAGAGAACCCCAATATGTGTCATAACAAGGAAATAATGGCAATCTACATCCATACTAACAAGAAAAAGCCAAAAAAAGAACCTACAGCATCATGGTGAATGGAACGGGAAGATAAAAATTAAATGCAATATTTCATATTTACTGTAACTTCTAATTAAAAAAAAAACAACCAACAGCTTCAGGACTTCAAGAAACATCCCAACACTCATGCTCTCTCCTCATGTGGAAACAACAACTTTATTGCCCATTGTCTCTCATCACAACAGAGCAAGTTTGCCCATTGTCTCTCATCACAACAGAGCAAGTTTGTTTACCATAAATATCTGATTAAATATTTATTTGGGAATAAGATCAACAGTTGTTTTATTCAACAGTGTCAATCAACGGTCAGTGTTTGCTCCTCTGACATCAACTCATAGAGGACACAAGGAGAACTGTATTTCTGCCTTCTTTGTTTCCTATCAATACTCACAACAACATTTACACAACAATCACACTCATTTGTTAGAAAAGTAAATCACAAAAGTTTAAAAATAGAATGTGGGGTTACAAAGAGCAGAGGGGGAGAAGGTTCAACTGTTCAGCTCAGTGGAGACTGTGGAAGAAACTGAGGAGAAGAAGGTGGAGGGATGGTGGAGAGACCAGCCATGATGGATGGACTAGAGACAGAAGACAGGAGACAGCTGGAGGTGGAGGAGTTAAAGATGCTGCTGAGATTCTCTTTAGGAGGACAGGATCAGGGATGAGGTGATTACAGGGACAGCAGACAGGAAGGTTTGGAGAAAAGACAGAGAAGACAGATTGAGATGGTTTGGACATGTTCAGCGGAGGGACAGAGGATACATTGATAGAAGAATGATCCTAGAGATGGAGCTACCAGGTAGGAGACAAAGAGGAGATTGATGGATGCACTGAGGGAGGACATGGAGGTAGTTGGAGTCGGAGTAGAAGAGACAGAGGACAGGGGGAGATGGAAATTGTTGACTTGCTGTGGCAACCCCTGAAAAAAGGGACCAGCCGAAAGGAAAAGAAGAAGACCTAAAAATGTCAGTTCCTCCCTCGACTCTCAGCACTTCAATAACGGACCTGTTTACATTCATCTTTAAAGAATTAAAGTTAAATGAATAAAAAGGCTAAATGGAGAAACACTGTGCTACTATAGCCGAGCTCGACTGAAAACAAAAACAAACACTAATTATTCGCACAAGACGATGATAGTGCGACGATAACGACAACATACAAACACGACGCAAATTATTAGACATTTTCACAAACATTAACAGTGTGTTTACTAAAGAAACTATGTTTATAGGAGGCTCCTAAACTGATATTTTCCACCGTGTTGGTAAAGGTTAAGGAGCTAATGTAGCCGTGTTAGCTAGCGCCGTGTTAGCCTGTGTGACATCATACCCGGGGAACTGCAGTCGGCGCAGACCTCTCTGCTTCGGACTCGCTTTGACATCCCTGCGTCCAGGAAAAACCCACGAAAAGTTCCACGAAAGACGACGCAAGCTGTGAGCCAGTGACTCGGGCGAAATCTGGACAGAACCGTTGGTCGGTGCGCAGGATGTTTTAATGCTTCTATCCAGCGGTGGAAGCGACTGAGTGAATCCGTTCGTCCGTCCGTCCGCCCTCCTTCCCCTACTGTTGAACAAAGCCGAGTTCCATTCCAACACTCACAGCCTCAGCTCAGCTCTGCATCCTCGTCCGCTTCCTTCTTCCTCTCTGTATTCGACGTCTAAACCACTTTAGAAATAATAGTTAATAAGATTATTCTTACAATTAATCTCAAAACCCGTGGTTTGCAACGGCAGACAATAAAAAAAAAACTCTCTACTCCTGGAGGTACTTTTCTAGATCTCCAGACTATTTACTACATCATATTAAAATTTCTGTCGTGAAAATGTAATTGCATTAAAGGTTCCTGCCTATTTGTTTACGAAGCGTGGTACAACCTCCCCTGTAGGGGGCGCCATACATATAGTTCACTGACTGATATAGAATTATTGATACAAGGAAGAAATATAGGCCTTCACTTTGGCCCAGAGGCAATGTCTCTGTCTTAGGTGTGAAACTCCAGAGTTCACCTCCTGGTCAAGTTCAAATCCTGGTTAGGGCGGCAGGAAGTGGTGTACCGGTTACCATACCTGTGCCTGAATCAGAGACCAGAGAGACCTGGGTTTGGTTCCCAAAGGAGAACTTCCCTGTAAGTCCCTTTAAATGATAACGTCTGATAAATGAGTAAACATAAATGTTAATAAATAAAACCCAGGCATTATCAGGTATTTTATTATACTAAACCCAGCTGTCCAGAACAAATGTCAACAACTCAAGACCCTATGTATGATTCCGGTAATTTTGCAAAACCCAGGTATTGTGCAATTGGATTACCGTTATTGGAGGAAATGGATCTAGGTGGTATGACATCATTATACTAATATCGGCTAAATAATATAGACGATCTGACTATCATAATTTGTAGCTTTTCTTCCGAAACAAATCGGAAAAATTGAAGCACTGTAATTTCTTCAATGAAATCAATTAGACTCATTAAACAATACAGTATATAACCTAATTATGCTAATATCAGGCTGATCGTAATAGTTGATGGAGAGTAGCGTACCTCTCCGTTATAAGTTTTATTCTTGTATTTCCAAAAAATTATGCAAAACCCAGGCATTGTGGTATTGCAATTTCGGTATTTAAGAATGTGGATCATAAATCTCAGCTGATCTTGTTGCAACAAAGGGAGCCCGCCCCTCATTTTGGGAAACACGGGAACTATTTTTTTTTTTTTAACAAGCTGGGGTTTGAAGTGAGGCACTGCGCCCTGGGTGGTGGGCTGTGACTGTGTCTTTAAAGGGGTGTTGGTTGCCTCAGAGGTAGCACATAGGTTTAATATAGTCGCTGGGAACACGCCGTGCATCTCGGAGCGTCCTCCACCTTTTCCACCGCAGCTGTTTACTACACCACCATCTCCACCGGGGAACGACAACACGGATCTGTCATCCAACCATCCACTCAGCAGCGATGGGAGGTTGGGAGGCTTTATTATTATTACCATCTGCCACCATTCATTTCCTGTAGCGCATCTCCCATCACTTTGATTCACCACAATGTTTCCTCCCGTCACAGAGGCCGAGACGCGTCAGAAACTGCTGCGCAATGTCAAGAAAGAGGTTTGCTGCACGTTTATTTACGTTTTTATCATTTTTATTTTCTTATTATATGGACACATTGACTGTGATCACCGTGAGCTGCAGGGGAGCAGGCTGTTTGTGTGGACATCTGTCCTCCCTGGTCCGGTGGTGAATATGTTAAACACACAGAGGTGTTTGTCATGGAACATCCATCTATCTGTTTAACATCATCACGACGGCGGATGCAGCGGAGACTCCAGGCTGTTGTTATGGTCTGTGTTCGATGCCTGGAGCGGAGGGATGGAGGACGATGGCAGTGACGACGACTGTGAGGGTTGTGGTAGTGATGATGACAGTGATGACGATAATAGTGATGATGATGATGATGTTGATGTGATGGTGATTTTAATATCAAGGTGAAGCCACTGCCCATCCATCAGTTTAATCACTGCTGTTTGGTCCTAATCTCGAGTATCTCCTTGACTGATGCCATTTTCACACCTCCCCAACACTAGATGGAGACAGATTGATTAAACTTTATTCACGGAAAAATATTTCCCAGAAAATAGTCGATGCAAAAAATATAAATTCATTAGGAATATATAGATATCATCGTCCTCATGTTAATAGGGGTGTCTGATTTGACTTTTTGCTGCTATATGATTTTTCCGATATTGTCCAAATATTTAATTTTCCGACCAATACTGATGCTTGCCATTGTTTGTCCCCAAAATTGAGGTAAAAGTCTCAAAACCTTAAGTTTGATTCCAGCATATTTGGCCAAATCCAGTCATTGTGTTGTTACTTCTTCATTATCGGAGGAAAAAACAATATTGCTTTAAACAATATCACGTAATTATGACAATAATACTGATAATATTGATAATATTTATTGATAATATTTAGGGTGACATTAGTTAATGTCACCCTAAATTATGTTATATATGAATAACCCTCATTGCTGGTTCCACCAATAAGGAAAATCCAATAACACAATACATTGGTTTTGCCAAAATTGCTGGAAATGAAAAATTATGAAAGACATTATGCACCAGCCAATGTGATCAGCCCAATATTCACATTATAATCCTTATTGATTTAGTGCTTTGGTGCTTTAATTAGAATTATGAATATCTCATGATATATATCATCATCCAATGTTTTTGGCAATTAGACAATTTCTGAGTTTTGCCAATTGTGGTGGAATCACACGTTGCGTCCTGAGATGTTGAGATTTGAGGTCAAACAGCTGCGTGTATTGGTATTGATTGATATTGATATTAAAATCAAGTGTTTCGACAATATCGGCAAAATTGTTTATCAGCAAAATGCTAATACTGGACATTCCTAAAGTTCATATTAATCATTGAAAATGTGTCCTGTTTGGATGAATATGAAGTTGTATTGATGAGGATCTTCAGACCCTTCCAAACTGTGTTGTACTCCCCTGGGAGGAGGAAGGGAGGATGTTTTATTCATCAGTAAGAGAAACCCTGCTCCTTGAAGGCATACGGTGGCTGTGCTCCCCCTCAACTGTGACTCACTGTCTGTCAGACTCCCACAATTCTCAGATCAGATCCTGCAGCAAGGCAGTGATTCTGTGACTGTGAGATTGGGAAATCCTGCAATTATCCTTGTTTTTTCCCCCATTTTATTTTCAGTGAAGTGTGTCATTAAAGTTGTTCATTTATGGTGTTTTTTTATTTGGCTGATATTCCACTTCTCAATGTCATGAAGGCAGCTAAGACTTCATCTATATAGAACGCAGGCCAGTTTTCAGAATCAGCTAAAAATAATATCGAACCACCTGATATTAGCATATTGTCTAACATCTGTGACAATCGTAATCGGATTATATAAAACCTGAGAATACAATGTCTGGATATTGCAAAATGATGTGTTTTGTTTTTTATAAACAATTGTATGTTCAAGTAAAAGTCACTAGATGGCAGCACATCAGCTTATTTAATCAACGTCAAATATACAATTTAATTTCTGTGATTTGCCAAATATGGCAAAATAATTTTGGTTCTAGATAATTATGTGAAATTCACTAGATGGCAGCATTGCAGGTTATTTGATTAATCTCTTACTCGTTCATGTTTGATGGAGTGAATTTTTCTTTATTTTGCTAAATCCATATTGGGAGGGGTAGGATAATTATTTCATCTTGTGACGACAGAAACTGCCTGAAGGAAACACCTGTTGTTCGTTTAGTGTCGTTTCATCACAATGACAATGAAAAACACAGAAACACAAAACCACTTCCCACGTACATGTCCTCTATGGGCTAAAACATGTCCCAGTGTTGTGTCTGGCTACATCATACTAACTCATACCAGATCCATCTGTTTTTTATGAAACCCCGTCTGGACTCATCTCATCCCTCCTTTCTCTCTTTCTTCAGGTGAAGCAAATTATGGAGGAGGCAGTAACGAGGAAATTTGTCCACGCGGACAGCAGCCACATCATCTCCTTCTGTGGTAACAGTCAATTGCATTAGAACTGTTGGAAATGTGTGTGTTGATCAGTTTATGTATTTAGTGGACAGCTATAAACACCCTCTGCCAGTGTGTGGATGAGTGTTGGGTTCTGGTTCCGGGGTCTGCTACAAAGACTTGATATGATTTGCTCATAAAGATGATCACATCTACTGTAACACCGCAGCACTGAATTCAACTCATCTGGTTCAGAAACCGTGTGGGTTCTGAGTCAACCAGGTCATTCAAACCAAAAGTTACTTTAACTATGTCCTAACCTTAGAAAGAGTCTCTGATTGAAACCATTAAACAAACGAAACTCTCTGAAACACTGCTACGCCATCTTCAAATCTCGCCCTTGTCAATTTGTCATCGAACAAAAGGAAATCAAACAACAAACCCAGTCCAATCTGACTGTGAGGGTTTCTACTTCTACACCTCCTCTGACCAACATTGGGAGATAAACCACCCGCTGACGTCAAATTACGGCTCATTATACAAAGCCAGAAAGCTGTGTCAACAACTGACCTGGGTGGTGTTTTTACTGTCTGTACAATTCCTGGAGGCGGAGGGGAGTAGATGTTGGATGAGCGTGGAGTAGATTGTCACGGAATGGGTTTCAAAGTTTGAGCGTGAGCACTGGTCCAGAACGTGGGTATTATATGTACTACAGTACAGTACGATGCACCTGGTGTTAATCCCTGGAGTTTCCTTTGGGAAATGGATGTTGATAATCTCAGTTTTGAGACATTTGGTGGTGAACCCTGGTTCAGCTGGACTGTATGTTTGTAGAGAAGAAAACCAACAGCTTTAGGAGATGGTGACAGTCACCAGAGGTGATGCATGTGTGATTCACGTCCTTCATATCCTAGCAACAGCAGTTAGTGTCTATTTCTACTGGTGCCACCTGTGCTTGCATTTCACCTGCTTTCACCGTTGGATGACAGTCTCAGGAAATGTCTCTTCTGTGTCTGTGCAGCTGTGGTGGAAGCCTGCATGCTTCACGGGCTGAAGCGCCGTATTGCAGGGCTCCTGTGCAGCAACAAGGTGGCAGCACTGTTCATGAAGGTGGCAAAGAACTTCTCTCCTGCTGAGGAACTCTGCCACAAGGTCCAGGAGCTGGAACAGATTATTGAAAACAGGTAAAACCTGACATCTGGTGCATGAGGGACAAGCTAGGCTACATTTAAACAGTGATTCCCAACCTGTTCCCAACCAGTGTTCAACTAAACAGGTCGAGGTTTAACAGTATATTGCAAGTTAATTTCTCTGCATAGCTCTGTTCAGGGACGAGACATGTGACCTGTCTGGGATACGTTCTTTTTTTCAGCAAACAGAATAATTCCTCACTGAATAATGAACGCCTCCGTCAGTCCAAGTTAGCCAACCTTCCTCCTCAAGCCCTGAAACATCTTTGGATCCGTACTGCACTGATGGAGAAGCTCTTGGACAAGATTGTCTTGTACCTGGTGGAGAACAGCAGGTACATGTTACTGGTGTTAGCCATTTAGATATATCTAGAAAATAGATGGTATTTACCCTTCCTAAAATCATCTGTCTCTGCAGTACTTTCTACGAGAAGGAAGCCATGATAATGGACCCTGTGGACGGACCCATTCTTGCATCTCTATTGGGTATTTATGAACTTAGAAGTCAAAACCCTCTGCTCTGTGTCGTTTAAGTTGCTAGATCTGGGTCTTTTAATCATTTTTGTTTGCTGAACAGTTGGACCCTGTGCCCTGGAGTACACCAAAGTCAAGACGGCGGACCACTTCTGGACGGACCCTTCTGCAGACGAGCTGGTACAAAGACATCGCATCCACAGTGGCCACTGTCGGCAAGACTCACCCTCCAGACGACCTGCCTTGGTGAGAGACCTTGAAAGCTTGTGAATTTCACGTAAATCACAGATAAATATTTGACTGACATTTAATTTGTGTCTTCAGATCCAGAAAAGACAGTCCAGCGGCAGCATGGACGATCGCCCTCTCACTTTGGTGAGGGAATATGTGGAGTCGCTTCACCAAAACTCCAGAGCGACGCTGTTGTTCGGGAAGAACAACGTCCTGGTGCAGCCGGTATGTGTTGTGTGTTGATTGATGACGATCTGACGATGTGATGATGCGATGGCGTGCTTGATATCTTGACCGTCTCTTCAGAGAGACGACATGGAGGCCATTCCAGGATACCTGTCTTTACACCAGACGGCTGATCTAATGACGCTGAAGTGGACGCCCAATCAGCTCATGAATGGAAATGTTGGAGAGCTGGAGACAGAAAAAAGGTATGTTGGATACATGGATGGATAGACAGACAGTAGGTAGGTAGGTAGGTAGGTAGGTTCGGAAGGTAGGTAGCTAGGTAGAGAGATAGATAGATAGATAGATAGATAGATAGATAGATAGATAGATAGATAGATAGATAGATAGATAGATAGATAGATAGATAGATAGATAGATAGATGGACATATGGAAAGACAGAGCCCTCAGAAATTAAGGATGGAACTGGAGCATCCGTTTTTCATGGATTAAACCTAATCCTTTTTGTTCTAGTGTTTATTGGGATTATGCCATGACAATCCGCTTGGAAGAGATTGTGTACCTCCACTGTCACCAACAAGGTACCAGGTGCCGCATCCCATGATAAAACTGTGGTCAAAGTCCACTGGGCTGGTGATAATCCTGTGTCCTGTGTCAACCTCTCCAGTAAACAGTGGTGGGACAGTAGTTTTGGTCAGCCAGGATGGCATCCAGAGACCCCCTCTACATTTCCCCAAAGGAGGTCACCTTCTGCAGTTCCTCACCTGCCTGGAGACTGGACTGCTTCCTCATGGACAGCTAGACCCACCTCTGTGGAATCAGAGAGGAAAGGTTTGTATATTCCAGTTTGCTCAAACAAACCAAGACCAAGAGGAGGAGCTAGTGCTTCTTGGGGTTCCAACAAGATATAGCTTTCGCCTCCACGATACTAGTACATCCAGCAAAAAAAAACAATTAATTGGCCCCTAGTGGACAGATGCAGGCAACTTTCCTGACAGGTCCTGTAAAGGAAATATTACTGTGAATGGATTGTCCTGAAAGTTCTGGTGGTCTATGTTTTCCAGGGCAAAGTTTTCCCCAAGCTTCGAAAGCGTAGCCCACACGGATCATGTGACTCTGTGTCAGATAAGGAAGATGATGAAGCGACCGATTATGTGTTTCGAATCCTCTTTCCCGGCAATCAGATGGAGTTCAGTAAGTGTCTTTAATCTTCTGCTGTAACTGATTCCTCCGAATCCTTCATCTGCTGAGCTTCTTAGAACGTCCAACAACCTGAAGACGATGGGTTTCATTGCTCTAGTGTTAGAAGCAGGTGCTACACTCTGGTGTGTGTTTGGTTTTCAGTGGCTCTGGAGCTGATGGACCAGTCTGTCAACATGTGGCAACCAACTCCCAGGAAGTCCTCCTGCTCCTCCTGCTCCCAGAACGGCTCCTCTGATGGTTCTTTGCCAAATGGGTGCAATCAAGAAAGGTATAATTCCGCAGGAATGGATTGAATCAGGGATGCCCAACCCCTGGTACCTGGTGAAATAATGTCCTTTAGTTTGAGTCAAATGGATTAAATCATAGCCAGAGATGTTTGACTTTGAAAATGTAAATGATCCTTCGATGATTGGTGCCGTACCAGCAGTCAAACGCAACAGTAGATACCAGCAAACCAGTCCTGGGTTCAAAAAGGTTACAGACCACTGGTTTTAACAACTTCTTCACAAAAAGTATCACTTAACTAAGTTTGTCATTTTTCCCTCCGTTACAGGGCTCCCCTGAAACTGCTGTGCGATACCATGAAGTACCAGATCATCTCCCGTGCATTTTATGGATGTGAGTACACAATATATTGTAGTACAGACGAATATTTGATGCTAAACTCAGATGATACGACCACCTATAGGTCAAACCAACAATCCCTTCATTTTCACTGAAGGAATTGTTGGTTATTTTTGTGTCGGTGCTGGAGGTTCTTGTAAACTCCACCTTTACTTGTTCCCCTTTCAGGGCTAGCATACTGCCGCCATCTGTCAACGGTCCGCACCCACCTCTCCGCTCTGGTGAACACCACCATCGTTTACCCTGACGTACCATGCGATGCCAGAGGCGGGCTATCTGTGGAAATCTGGGACAAGTTCCTCAAAGAAGACTCTGTACGAATAAAACTCGAGCATCGGAAACATTAATTGTGTTACAATTGTTCAACCGGTGATGGGTTGACGAGAATATGAACAAATTGTTTACTTCTCTTGGACAGGCCTTTGAGGAGAAGGAAATACACAGACTCGTGTACTTTGGGGGCGTGGCTCCTTCTCTTCGTAAAGAGGTCTGGCCCTTCCTGTTGGGACACTACCAGTTCACTATGACGGAGAGCTCCAGGATGGAGGTCAGATCATGGAGTTAGCCTCCAAAAATGATTGTAAACCTTAGGTTAGGGATGTTGGACAGATTATTAGCAAAATTATGTAATATCAGTAAGAATTGCTAACATTTTTTCTCTGGTAACGAAACGAAAAAAATGTCTGTTTATGAAAGTAAAAGACACTAGGTGGCAGCATTCGAGCTCAGTTTAAAATCAGGGGATTGTATGCAGAATGCTGGTTCCTGCAACTCACACAACAGTTTATACAGATAAATCAATTAAGAAATAAATATTACCAGACTTCCAATAGTATTTTAATAAGGGTAAAGAAATGTGCCTCCTAAGGAACATAATTGTTATATAACATTTGTTAGAATTATTAACTGTTTTATCATTAAGAACCTGATAATAAAAGAGTTTGACCAAATATGCTGCAATTATTTGTGGCCTCCTGAGATGTTTACTTCAGTTTTTAGATCCTTAGTTCTCTTAGTTAGTTAACCTTAGTTCTTCTAAATTACAGCATCTTTATAACCTGCATTGACTGTGTTCCAGATTGATGAGCAGATGAGGACCATGTATGAACAGACCATGAAGGAGTGGCAGGGCTGTGAAACCATAGTCCGTCAGAGAGAGAGGGAGAAACACGCCGAGGCTTTGGCCCGATGTTCTTCAGGAACCAGCGTGGAACGAGGGCCGATGCAGCGAGACTCCACCATCAGCACAGATGCAAGTTTGATCCTTAAATCAATGAAAGGCTCTTCGTCTTGATCCAAGAATTTGTTAAGATGGACGTAATCTATAATGTAACGACTGAGTGATGACGACTCTGATGTTTATCTCCTGTCTTTGTTTCTCCTACAGTCGTCTCTAAGCATCAGCTCAGATCAACAGAATTCCAACTCACAGAGTGATTCCAGCTGTAACGCACAGGTATCAGCATCACATGACCACAGATAACGTGCCTGACATCGACTGTGCTGTTGTTATATTAACAAACTGAAAAAATAAATATATATATTTATGTATATTTTTAAGATTTTCTGATGTTGATGAAGATACAGAAGTAAAATACATATGTAACATACAGAGATATAAATAGAGATGGTCGATATATATACCACCAGTATTGTGTAGTAATTTCACTAAACTAATAACTTGTAATTCGACTCAAATATGTTAAACTTCAACCAAAGTTCAGTGACAGGAAATAACCATAACAACGGTTCAGTCAGGTGTTTTTTTCTCTTTCCAGGTGTTTGAATCCATCGAAGCCACAGACCAGTTTGAGACTGAGCCCAGTAAGAACGAAGACGTCCAACAGAACAGTCCAGTGAAGGATCTCACTGTCAACCATGAAGGTTCTCCACAGCCTCCACCTCCAGATCAGTCAAAGCCACCACCTGAGTCAGAGAGCACAGATCCAGCTGTTCCATCTGCATCAGCTGAGTCTCCGGAAAAATCAGGGGAGGAAAAAGAGAGTCAGGACCTGAAGGAGATGGAGGTCCTGGATTCAAAGGTTTCAGAGGGCGAAAAACTGAAGACAGAATCAGAAAAAGATGAAAACGTAGGTGAAAAAGTCAGTCAGTTCAAGGAAACACCTGCAGAGGGAGACAAACCTGCAGCAGGAGACAATGATGGAGGAGAAGAAGAACAGTCTGAAGATTCAAAAACAACAGATCTAAATCCCAGATCTGCTCCAGAGACCCAAAACGTTCTGAAGCTTGAAACGGAGATCCATAACGAGTATTTCCAAGCCCCACCACTAGGGCAGACTCTGAGTCTGCAGGTACAACAGAGCGGAGACCAGGAGGTGGAGCTGGCACGTTCACAAACAGAAGAAACAGATACAAGTAATGAGTATCTGACTCCAGTCTCTGAGAAACCACAGGACCAAACACCTGCTGAGACGAACCCATCACCGTCAACGACCCTGAACGACTCGTCGGAACTGGAGAAGAAAGAAACTGAACCAACAACCGTCACTGATTTTCCTGAAGCCAAAAAGTCAGAGATTCCTTTTGAAAAACCAGACTCCAACTCCCCGGTCAGACAAGTCCTGAATGCTCTTCAAACCGCCTCTAGGGGGAGCCTGTCCTTGTCCTCCAGACACTCTCCTGACACGGCCGATTCTGACGATTCTCCATCTGCCCTGGAGATGGAGGACATCCCCGCAGGCATCACCTGCGTGACCACCGAGGAGTTCAGAGTCAGGACGCTGACAGGACTCGCTGCTCCACCCATGTCTTTGGCACAACGAGAGAAAATGGCGTCTGAGGGACTTGTCCTGGATCACCACCTGGACACAGCGTGCAACACCAGCCCTGAGGGCACCGACCTGGGACTCTCTGAGGAGGAGCCGGAGATGGAGAACATGCTCACTGAGGTGGAGTCTACAGAGGGTGGAGGAGACATCAAACAGGACGAGTCCTCGGAAGAACAAACCTACTCTGTAAGTATCACCCTGAAAACAACGGTCAATCAAGCCATGATGGATGGATTAGAGACACTAGGAATAAGTAGAAGACAGGAGACAGAGCTGGAGGTGGAGGAGTTAAAGATGCT
>JAFBJS010002899.1:60712-76966 GCA_016785265.1 Paraplagusia blochii | reverse complement strand
TCTTTAGGAGAGACAAGGATGGACAGGATCAGGAGTGAGGTGATTGGAGGGACAACACAGACAGGAAGGTTTGGAGAAGACAGATTGAGATGGTTTGGACATGTCCAGAGGAAGGAGAAATGTAATGTGATAACCACTAGATGGCAGCATTTCATCTTATTTTGATAATCTAAGTTAATAAACAGGCAATAATCAGTGGGAATGGTAGGCTAATATATTTTTATGTATGTATACATGTATATATGTATGTGTGTATTGGTTGATAACGAAATCGGAAATTGACAGAGTTTCAAGAACCAATCAAAGTCTGACTCACGTTTCCAACTTCATCAACCACTGAAACACATTGACACGTGTGTTGATTCACTGTTTTTCTTACAGCAAGAAACTCTGGACATGTACTTGATAAATTTACATCGCATCGACAAAGACGTCCGACGGTGCGACAGGACGTACTGGTACTTCACCCCCGAGAACCTGGAGAAACTGCGAAACATCATGTGCAGGTGGAGAACAGCTGTTTATGTTTCACAAAAATAACAACGTTTCTTTAACGACAAACAAACAAAGATTAATAAATTATATCAAATGACGTTTGATGTTCAGTTACGTGTGGCAGCATCTGGACACTGGATATGTCCAGGGCATGTGTGACCTTCTGGCGCCTCTGCTAGTCATTCTGGATGATGGTTAGTGAATCTTAATGTATATCTACATATATGTATACATGTACTCACACACATATATAAATATATACATATACATACTGTATATATATCCATATACATTTACATATATGTATATATTTACTCATATATTTCTTATATATTTCCAGAGGTTATGGCCTTCAGCTGCTTCACTGAACTGATGAAAAGGATGAACCAGAATTTTCCACATGGTGGCGCCATGGACTCTCATTTTGCCAACATGCGTTCTCTTATCCAGGTATGGGTGTGGTTAAGGTATTTCTCCTGTTTTATAAAAATAAATCCTCTGTATTAACGTAAATGTATTAGAGAAAAAATATATTATTTGAAATATATTTGTAAATATTATATATCATATATTAAATAGGAAATAAGTATTTAAATAATAAGAAAATGACTTAATAAATAATTAGAAAAAATAATATATAAAGAAATACAAAAAATTTGAATTTATTTCGGTGATGTTAGCAATATAATAAAATTATTATGGTAACAATTTTTTATTATTGCTAAAAGTAAAATGATATATTTATGTTTGTTATTGAAAATATATAAATTAATTATTATAATATAAATGATAACTGTCATTTCTGTGTCATGTGAACTGGTGATAATAATAATAATAATAATAATAGTAATAATAATAATGATAATGATAATAATAATAATAATAGTAATAATAATAATGGTAATAATAATAATAATAATATTTTTTTCCGTCAACCCAGATCTTGGACTCAGAGCTCTTTGAACTGATGCAGCAGAACGGCGACTACACCCACTTCTACTTCTGCTACCGCTGGTTCCTACTGGACTTTAAAAGAGGTCAGAGTCGGAGCGCAGCCTTTGGTTGACCTTAAGTTCATCAGAGAACATGATGGTTGCTTCATGGAGGCTGTGTGTGTGTGTGTGTGTGTGTGTGTGTGTGTCGTAACAGAGATGGTGTACGACGACGTGTTCTCCGTGTGGGAAACCATCTGGGCGGCCAAGCACACGTCCTCTGAGCACTTTGTCCTGTTCATCGCTCTGGCCCTGGTGGAGATGTACAGAGACATCATCCTGGAGAACAACATGGACTTCACGGACATCATCAAGTTCTTCAATGGTAGGTGGAACCAGGCTGGACTTATGTGGAGATGATGCTGGATGCTTCATGTTGACAGTGTGGGTACAGCTGAAGTATTTCCCCACAGGCAGCAACAATTTATAGCCATATCTGAAACTGTCTTGGGTAATATTTTCCTACGATCTATTTTAAAGATGGTAGCATATTTTTATAGACGTAAAAAAATGTCTAACACCTTTTAAAGAAAGCGTAGGTAAATATTATGGGTGGTTGAAGTAGAGCAAAATTAGTATAAATAGACTATATCCACTAATTTTAGACACAGGACATCAGCTACCTGAGGCCCCTCCTGGTGGCGAAACCCAGGACTGCACCCCCTTTAGACCATTCTGGTAATCCAGCCTACAGTACATACCCACATACATACATTGATCAAATACACAAATGATAGCAGGAAAATATCTTTTTCTCGAAGTAGGCAGTAGGCCACTCTGAGGCTTTATCTGGACTGCATTTGGCCCGTAGGCCACTATTTGGATGTCGAAGGATGTTGAGACATCCAATATGTGAATGTTGTCCAAACACCTAATTATCAACTGGTGTGTTCCAACAATGATATTGCGTAACCGGGTTTTCATTATCAGTGATAAAAGTGCTAAGCTAAAAAGATGCTAACATTATGTTACATGATATCGATAAGACTTCCCTCATTGTAGTTGTGTCTCAGGGAATAACCTTGTCCTGTTTTGTCTTTTCAGAAATGGCTGAGCGTCACGACGTCCCCCAGATGTTGACCATGGCTCAGGACCTGGTCCACAAAGTCCAGACGCTCATAGAAAACAAGTGACACGTGAACGGAACAAGTCCCTCCCTCCTTTATTATTGGTATTTAATGTGTGGGAAGTGACTGACAGGACCTGAAGATAACAGTTGAGCCTCACAGTGACTGGTCAGTGATGTGAAAAAAAAAAAAATCAACAACAACTCTGTGTTCCCAAAAACCCACAAAACATCTGCACTTGTTCCTCACACAGCAAGTGTCGCCTGTACATTTGATTTACGTTACGTAATCGTTGAACTGAATGTGAACGTGCAAATTCTTCGAGATATCTACGAGATCTACGAGATATATATGTACATATATGGATATCTACATCTATATGTATATGCAAATATATGTATAAATATATATGCATATATATGTAAATATATACACATATATGTATAATTATATATATTTATATATATATACATATTTATATATGTACACATATACATACATATATATTTTTCCTTTTTCATTTTGCCTTAAATTTCAACTTTTATCATTTCAGGGATAAACAACCAAATGTTTTTCTTTTCTTTTATTTGATTATTTTCTCTTGCACTCGCACACTTTGAGGCTACAAACACATAAAGATATATTTTCAGTAATCCTATATGGTGATGGTTTTATTATCTGGCTCTACTGTAGTCTAATGGACCACAGTACAGTACAGTACAGTACAGTTCTGAGGAGGTCTTGCTGCCCCTCCCCTCAGTGTTTGCCTTGAATGCACATAAGCCAGCAGGACATCCTGAGTGAAACTGATCTCTGAGCAGTTCTGACTGCATTGCACATACTTTCCATATATATATAGTATCAACACTCCCACATTAATGCTGCTCCTTCATTCTAAATTGGTCCTATGCATAGAGACGCTTATAATTTTCTGGACGACTTCCATTTTTTGTGGTTAATGAAAACATTGGTGCCACTTTAATTTTTGTTACCTTATTCAAGCTTCAAGTCAGGGACCAGAACTTGGTTGTGGATTGTTTGATACATTTTTTTTTTTTTGTCGGTGGTATTTTATTCTGAAAAACTCACTTTCATCCACTACTTTTCAGCCACTCCCAACCGCATGTCTATGGTAAGATGTCCATGATGTCTTGACCTAAATCTGTGGTGCAGAACAGGAAGTGAAAAAATCCGGTGGAAGACAAATAAATGTTGGTTAAAGGAATATAAAAACTACCAACAGTAGAAGGTGATCTCTGCTCAAAATGTCAAAACAAGTCCAACGCAACATGGACAGATGACACTCTCCATGGACGAATGAAGCAGAAAACGTTCTTTCAACCTCCATCCCATCTCTGCCGCCGCGCTGTCACAGCTGACGTGTGTCACATGACCATTGACAACATGAGTATTGCTGTTTGTGTATTGTTGTGTTTGTTGTCATGAAGATTTACTGTAAACAATGTGTTGAAAAAGAAAACTCTAAGATGGTACATATTAAATGCAATACGATGTCTGTACAGTATGTATTGGCTTTAATGGAGTATATTGATGACAGAGGTAAATGTATGTCTTTGGAAAATATATTTATTTTTTTCCTGTCTTTAAATCATCATCTGGTAAAAATTGATTTATTGTGAATTAAAAAAAATATATTTTGCATTTCGTGTGTCTTCTTGACATTTCTTTAAATATGTTGATAATATTGTTGAGAGACGACAGATTGAGATGGTTTGGACATGTTCAGAGGAGGGACAGTGGAGACATTGGTAGAAGAATGATCTTAGAGATGGAGCTACCAGGTAGGAGACAAAGAGGAGATTGATGGATGCAGTGAGGGAGGACATGGAGGTAGTTGGAGTCAGAGTAGAAGATGGAGAGGACAGGGGAGACGGAATTTCCTGTGGAAACACCTGAAAAATATTGGTATTTTCTTCCCTCACTGCACCAGATGTCAAACAGTTACGTGTCTCTGTACATATACATTATGCATTTTACATTTTCCTAAACATTTTTCCTAAACTCCTTTATCCAAACTCCACCTCTGAAGAAACCCTTTCTACTCCGAAAAGAAACTCAGGAAATGATCACAGTAAAAGTTTGCATTTTATTGGTAAAGACAAAAAAAATAACTTTGTCTGAAGGTCACCTCAGTTCACACATAATTTAAAAAAATAAACACAAAGACAGGAAACTCAGAAGACTCAGAAGAGGACGACAAGTCTTTCATTTGACAAATTCCTGGTTTGGCAAAAAAACAAAATGAAACTGAAGGGAGTTGTTTCCATAAATGCTGCACAACTGTTGAGATTGGCCAGGAGGTTCAAATGTCTAATGGATGAAATTCTTCATAAAAAAATAACAATAACCCCAGTGTCCCGAACAGGATGTTTAAAAACAGCAGGAGTGCGGCGTTCATCGGGTCCTTACAGCGGAATGTGTAGAACAAGAACAGACGTTTTCTATGAACCAGTGGGATTAAAAAGAAGAAACAAAAAAAGAAAAGGGGAGAACAAGAATAATTAGAAAAACTTCTCTTCCCTTCCTGTAGGTGTCAGGCTTTTCTATCGGTAATGGCGTGGGGGCGGGCTGTGCCTCCTGGGAGGAGGACTATGGCGTGACATGGCATGGCGTGGAGGAGACTGGTAGCGAGGGGGAGGTGGAGAAGATGTTCTGTAGGGAGGTGAATAACGACCCCTGGATCTGGAGCGGGAACGTGAGCGCCCCCAGTTGGGAGTGCCCCTCTCCTCGAAGACACGGATGTACGCGGTCTCTCCCTGGAAAAAGGTTGGAATAATGAATGACTTAAGAAAAGGAACAGAAAGAAACAAAAACAACTGAACGCCATCGCCACTTTCACTGACTTGGTGCGAGCGGAACTCGGTCCGATCCAGTCTGCGTAGAGCGTACTCCATGTCCTCTCGACGGAGGAACTCCACCACGCCCTCTCCGTCCCGCTGTACATCAGCGAAACAAACATCTCCAGCCTCACGCATGTGGTCCTTCAGATCCTGCCAACTTCCACTGGCGGGTAATCCTGGAGGAACGAGGGAGGACAAAAAAAAATGACGTCGGGTTCGGGTAAAAACCTCCTTCAAGACAGTAGTCCAGTTCATCCATTTACATCTGGTCTGATTGTTACAACCAGAAAAACTTTTCTTTTTGCATTTATGAAAACTGATCGCATTTATTCACTAAATTCCAAAAAGTCAACATTTGCGAAGTTGAATGGAGTACTTGGATACACATATATATCTATATATATACACAACATATATATTTCTGGATAGGCAGATACATTTGTTTATATGTACATATATTTATGCCGTTATTTACACATACATACATATATGTATAAACATATACATGTATATACGTACATATACACATATATACACGAAACATATTGCGAAACATAACATTTGCGTCAACTGTATATGTACATGTATACATACATGTACATATACATGTATATATGTACATATACACATATATACACACGTGTATAAATATATACATATACAGAAAAATATATATATGACACACACATATCTTTTGTATAAACAGAGGCATATATTAAAGCAAATCATAACACATGCTTGTCAACACATTACATATAAACAGGAAGACAGTGCCACCTACCAGTGGGTTTAGATGGTTTTGGGATTATTGCAGGCAACATGACTGGTTGAAGTTACTGTTTTATTTTGCACAACTTAAAGGAGCTGACTTGATCTTTTTGCTCTGAGTCTCTCAGACTGTCAGTCCGCCACACGAGAGGGAAACATATCTGTCTAGAACTCAAGAAGTCCTCCACTATTCCCTGGATCCTCCAATCCGCCACAGTGAAAGAGAAACGGATCTGACTAGGAATCCTTTGACTAGTCCCCTTGTCCGAGAATCCGTCATGAGCGAGAGAGTGAGAGAAACTTAGCTGCCTAGGATTCATGGCGTCCTCAACTAGTCTCCTTGTGTTCCAATCCGCCATTAGAGAAGAAAGAGGGAAATCACTGCCTACGACTCAAGCCGTCCTCTACTAGGCTCCATGTCCTCCAATCCTCCAGCGGAGAGAAAACACACAGGCCTACTACTCCTCTTCCTCCCTACCCGCACCCTCCACTTCCATATTTACAGGCTACGCCACATGATGTCCACCTACCAGTCACTATGACGCGAAATTCAGATCTCCGAGTTGAAGGTCCAAACCTTCCTCTTGGTCCTCCTGCACCTCCACCACCACCTGCGTTTGGACCAAATTTATTTCCAGTAGATCGGGGATACTCCACACGGAGCTTGCAGTCTCCATATCCATATCCATTCCTTCCATAGACGGCATCGTCCGCATCCCTATGAGGAGAGAGCAAAGAACCCCATACCAATTTACGAGCCTATTTGCTCTAGATCTGCCATCGCCATTCGCTGTCCGCCGTTGGCAGTCTGCTGACCACTAAAGAATTACGGATTCCGACACGGGGAATTTGATTGGACTCGGCAAAGATGTTCCCAGAAACTCACCGTGGGTCCTCAAAGCGGACGAAGGCAAAGGGAATAGTTCCTCTATTGTTCTTCAATTCAATATCGCGAATTTTTCCGTATTTGTAGAAGAGATCCTCAATGTCTCTTTCCTGGACGTCCATGGGAAGATTCCCCACATAGATCCGGCCGTCGGACATGGTGAGAGGTTGAGTGGCACTGCTGACACAGAACGGAGGCAACTGTTGGATGGAGATCGATTCTTGTTTTCAGAAACAGCTGGAGAAGTCGTCCTTAGCCTAATCCTAGTCCCAATCCAAGTCAGTCCTTCACATTGGATCCGCTTTATTTAGACTGAAGTTGGACTATTATGGATGCGGACTTCAGAGTAGTAATGATGAGCTCAAGAAAATAGGTTAAAGATGTTGGGTCTGGACGTTGAAGTCTGAAAGCTTTAGAACAGATGGTAATGAAAAAACAAAAAAAAACAACCAAATACAAAACTATAAAAAACAGATGGTAAAATCAAAATGGTTGAACGACCTTGGAAAATATGAACAGATTCTTAAGTGACAATTGAAATCCCATTGAAATTTGCACATGCTACGTATTAGTGCTGGGCCATATGACTTTATGTATCGTGGAGACGATAGAAACGCCACCACGATATAAATATACGGTGCCATTTCTCCTCTATCGTTTATATAATCTCTAATCTTTTATTAAATATTACACAATTTTTGTTGTCCCTGTGCATACTCTAAGTTGATATAAGTGGAAATAATTAAGAATAAGAGTTTTCGCAAGACACTCCGTCTTTTGGTTTTGCGACATAGCGCCGTTTTACGTTAATTCCCGCAATGGTGCACATGTAAACTGTGCATAAGAACTGTTCCTGCACCTGATGCCATCATAACAAACCTCTTTTATCACCTAAAGAAGGTCAATGAAAGGAACATCTAAAAATCTGAGCCAAAACCAGTTATGGAACAGACTAACCACAGCTGAAGACAAAGCAGTCTTTCGCTGAAGTCTCGCCGTATAAACAAACCTCCTAGCGCCGTAAACAAATCACTAAGTCATCTCACATTACATTTGTAAACCATCATTCCCGTGTACGCACTATTATATATTTGCACTTTAATTTATTTACATTGGTTTGCATATTTTGCACAACAAGATACAGATTTTAAAAAGTTGAAAAATGATTTATCGTATTAACTTTATCGTGATATATATCGTTATCATGAAATAAAAAAATCCATATCGCGATATATGATATTTTTATATCTAGGTGGAATATCCTCCCTGGGGAGACACGGTAGACGTGCAAAACTTAAAACAGAAAGTATCACACAATTAATAGTGTGTGACTGAAGCAATGGCCACCGTTAGCCTTGTTAGCAACCGACAGACGGTCACTGCAAGAAACCGGGGGAACCTGCATGAAAAAAGAGGGAAATGCGAAACGCGTCCAAGGAGTTGATTAAACAACTTTGCTCAGTGTTGACTTATATTTTACGTCAATATAAAACGTATCTATGAACTGCATTCGTTACGACATTCACCCACTGCCTTTGTTGTTAACGTACGGTTAGGTGAACCTGCAGGACGGTCAACGTTCCGTACACTTTTAAGATATGAGATATTAAAAATAGCACAATCCTAATGACCATATTTCTGGACAAAAGATAAGTTATGGAAAAAAATACCTCTTAAGTTGGCAAATCAAGAAGCTCCCTATTGAAGTCGGACACCGGCTAGCACGAGTCGCTAGTTCCGTGAATTGTAGCAGCAGCTACAAGCTGGCGGGTCGCTCTTTCTGCTACTTCCGGTTATGGGCAGGGACACGAGTTTTTTTCTATGCTGCCCTCTAGAGGATAAAAATGTAAACGTTCATGTAAAGAAAAGTAGTTTTCGGTCATTGTCATTTTTGCTATTGTTCAAAAAGTAAGCTAATTGTGAGAGAACAGAATAAAAAAAAATTAGACGAAAATGGGAACTCAGAACTCCTCCGATATAAAGGCAACGAGGAACAAATACTGTTTATTTGTGTTTTATTTCAAATTAAATAAAACTGCTCATTGTTTACAATAAAATACTTTGTCTATCTTAAAACTTTCTCAAAAATAACCTTAGTTCCCATGAAAAACTTCTACATTCTACAGATTTGTGTATTGATTTCTTGAATGTCATGCATGTCCAGGACTGTACGACACTCCACATCAAAACATTTGCGCGTGATGCTGTGACGTCACCGTGATCTCACCTCTGAGACCCCGCCCTCAAAGAAGCTGGTCCTCTAAAGTGTGGAGCGCCGACGAACTCCGTCACATCAGAGCTCAGAGGTGGAACAGCGGTTCCGATTCTTCCCTTTAAAATAAAAAGAACCGGACCGACGGAAGAATGTCTTACGCCAGGTTCGTAGCCGCCTTACTCAAATCCAAATCGGTCAATGTCGGCAAGGTTTCAAGAATTTCATCCGGAAGATGCCGCTCGACGGTGGCATCCACCAAGAGCCAGGAGCAGCAGCAGGAGCAGCAGCAGATGAGCGGGCGAACTGTGGTGGACGCTGAGCCCGTGGAGCTGATCAGCCAGAGCCGGAGTTTGGCGACGAAACCTCTGAACAAAATCCACATCGACTTTGACAACACTAAAGAGGCTTATGAGAGCAAGAGCAACGCCGAGCTGCTGCGGAGTCTGCTGGTCTTCAAGCTCTGCACCATCGACCTGCTGGTGGAGAAGAACAAGGAGGTGAGAAGTTTCTACAGTGTCAATACAGAACAGTCCGAATATGTGTCCCCGTTCACCTCTTGTGATTTTAGGATGTATTTGCATATATATTTGCAATATATATGTACATATAAACATATATTTGTAAAAAACGAACACATATTTATTTTATTCTTAGTCATACTGTATATGCACATATATTTATATATATAGTCATATATATTTATATATTCATATATGCAGTCATATTTGTCATATATGTGTAGATAAATACAGTACATTAGGTAAACAATCAATACTATATAGTTTTGATTTTCAATTAGAGATGTCCAATATTTTCCGATACTTTCTGCCCTTCGCTGAAATACCGTTATTGTCTGAACACTTCACATCCGTTTCGGATATCATCTGATGTAAGACTGGTAATATTTATTATTTATCTGTACAAACCTCACTAACCACGAGATCAAATAATTTAGCTGTAATGCTGCCATCTAGTGAGTTCTACTGTAATAGATATACAGTAATTTATAACCAAAACATTTTTTAGGTTAGATGATCTGTTGAAACCCAGGCTTCGCGATATTGGTTTTACTTATCGGAGAAAAACCTGATAACAATTCTTACAGATGTTACATAATGCGCTTATATCTGGCTGATAGTATTGGTCAGCTGATATTATCGGAACATCACCGTGTGTAAAAAAATGCCTATTTTTACACACAGTCAATGGTTCATCTCATGATGGTTAACGGATAATCCAAACGGTTGCTGCTTTTTTATGACTGATTAGTCAAACTTTCACTGTTTTTCAGTCTAATCTTAGATCTGGTCTTATCTCCAGTTAATCCCCAGACAATGTCCTGCTGGTTTATAACCATGTATCAGCTCCTGGTACATCAACTGGTCCTATGATGAATAATTGTTTCTAATTGTTTCAGCTGATGGAGCTGAGCAGGAAGATTCTGGGAAACTGGATGTTTGAGAAGCTGATGAAGATGACCTTCTATGGACAGTTTGTCGCAGGTGAAGACCAAGAATCCATCAAACCTTTAGTCCATAAAAACCAGGCCTTTGGAGTCGGCGCCGTTCTGGACTACAGCGTTGAAGAAGACTTGACACAAGAGGAGGCAGAGAAGAAAGAAATGGAGTGAGTTGTGTTTAGATCTTGAACGAGTCTAGATCTTATCCATGTAAATGTTGGGGACGGATTCAAGGGAAGAAACAACCCAGTTTCAAGACATGTATATGTTAATGTATTTGTTATGTAAGGGGACGGGGCGGCGGTGGGGACAGCGGTGAGTTGTGTAACACGAAAGTATCATGTTTCAACATGCGTGAGTGCAGGAGAAGTTACTGAAAAACAAGCAGACTCCTCTGCAGGGAAGACTTTCCAGAGAAACAGACTTCAAACAGGCGTCCAGGCCCAAGCTGTAACGTTGAGGAGATAAGGAGCGTTAGTTGACACAGACAGGTTTATGTTAGTTATATTGGTTATTACGTAACTGGTCATACCTACGTATATACAATGTGTACAACATTGGCTGCACCAGGAGCTTTTTTTATACCACTGGTTCACATCTGCCTATTTCAAGAATGTTGATTACATTACACTATATAGGACCCAAAAATAGTTGCCTTCAGGGAACCTGGACATGGTGGATTTGTTGAAGACGTTGTACTTCTCTTCCAAGAGTCTTTTTTCAAAACTGAAAAGTTGAGACCTCTTCAAGAAACCCACAATGTCCATTTGTCTGAACTAACGTCTTAGACCAAAGACAAAAAAGACAGAACACCAATACTGGATGGTTTGTACAAACAATTACTCGTTTAGAAAAAAAAAATTGTAATTACTAAGAAACATATAAATAACATGAGATTATATTATAAATTTCAGGTATCATAATTTAAAAAAATTATGCTTATATATATTTTTTTTGCATTTTTAATGCTGTAAAGTACAATAACATGACACATATAGATATATTTCACATTATTTAAAATAATCATAATAACATATTGATTCAATTAAGATTCTCTGTCATCCATGTAGGTTTTCTTAAAAAGTTAATTTCCAGTTTCCGAACTAAACTCTTCAACTAATGATAATAACAACAAAAACAACAACAATAATAATAGTAACATATTGAGGAAGATTCCAGGTGATGGTCCACGTTAGGCAACTGAATTTTTATTTTCAAACCAACATCAATGGGCCCTCTGTAATGTCCCCTGTACCACTAATGGTCCGCATCCCTTTGCTTAGATTCACCTGCAGTAGCTTCCCATAAACAAAGATAGCTTATTTTGATGTATAAATACTCAGATAATACTTCAGTGAGCCGTACTCCAGATGACTGTTCTTATCAGTCAAGGTCTTGGCTTCTGTTGACGCATGAAATATATAAATAATCCGACTCAGAGTTAGTTGTAAATTTGTTTGTTTGTTTTATAGATGCGTCACAGGATGTTTTTTTTATTTCTTCCTTGTTATAAAAAGGATTTACACCGATTGGTCGGGCAGGACGAGCCCTTCTTTCCTGATTGGTCACTCAGCTGGTTATTTCAGCAGGCGGGCCGGGCCGTGCCCCGTGACAGGCTGTGGCCAAGACTTTTTAAGAACTCTCACACGCACAGGCAGACTCAGGAGGTTACGCAACATCAGGCTGCAGGAGCTGAGCTGCCAACTGAAGCAGGAACTCAACATTAAACAAACATTAAGACACAATCTGAGATTATTATTGTGATCAGGGATTATAGATTAGTCATGACGCAGAGGTGCAATAGAACAGGACTAGAACATCAAGTCCTTTTTTCCAGACACATGTCAATAGAACAAGGTCGTGTTTGTTGAAGCACAAACACGTTGATTGTCATTTTTGTGCTAACACTGTTTCAATCCTCATTCCTTTTGATGTCTTATCTTCCCCAATGTAAACATCGTATTTCGGTGATTTCACAATGAAGTGCGTCGTGACTTAACTGTTTATGACCCGGTTTTAAATGGACCCTGGAGGTTATCAGAACTCACGCTGATTGTGGTGTAGACCCGGGAATCAGTTTTCTTCAGTTTACACGTTGATTTATTTTGTCCTCATCTCTCTTTCCTCCTAACTCTCTTCTCTCCTTCCTTTCAGTTCCTGCATTTCTGAGGCCGAGAAAAAAAGTCAAGGTGTGTAAGTCATTGGAAAATAGATGTTGTGTAATATATTAATAAGGTTAATGTGGGGACACAGAGCTGGCCTGACAGTGCGTTTGATGTGAAATATGAGTTTGGTTGGTTCTGCTTCCCTGGGGCCCAGTCTGGATTGGACTGGTCTTGTCTGGCTTCATTGGAGTCTAAATGTGTCCAGTCCAGCTGACACTTAGGACTCAAGTGTTGTCTTTCCCTCCATGTGCTCTGTTAGGTCATCTTTGCAAATTCAGAATACACATTTATGTAAATACATATAAAAATATACACACATATGCATTCAAATATATATTTATTTATTCATGCATACATATATTTCTATTTATACTTACATGTATGTGTAAATATATATTCACATATATGCAAATATGTGTGTATATATCTTTTTTCATATATATTTGCAAAAAAATACAAATACATACATATAAAATGTTATTTACATATATTAACTATTAATATATATATTCACAATATATGTTCATTTATATGTATGTATGTGTAACATACATATAAATATATTTGTAAATGTTTATATATGGTGAATGTATGTGAATGTATACATGCTATTATATTTAATGTATTTATGTGTAAATATATATTCACATATATACATATGCATTTATAAACATAAGAATTGTCTAAGAATCTAACATCCAACCACATTCCTTTTTTTGCAAAGCATTAAAACACAGTGGGCTGCATGATTACATATATGTGCTACATCTATACACTTATTATTATGTTTGTATGCATGTCAAGATATATTTTGTCTAATAGAATATAGCCCTAATAGTGGACATGAAGGGAAGAGAAAAACACCAGTTGATCATCTTAATATTTATGCAAATATATGTCTTTATGTATGTATGTCTCTAGGTGCTGATCACCGTGAAAAGAAATACAAGGCTCACCGTCAGTTTGGAGACAGGCGTGGCGGAGTCATTAGCGCTCGAACCTACTTCTATGCAGATGAGGCCAAATGTGACCACCAGATGGAGACGTTCATCAAGTGCATCAAAGCTTCAGGTAAAAAGTGACGTAAATCGTAAAATCATTGAATTTTATATTTCACTATTGTAAAAGTTATATTTTTAGTGTGTGTTCACATGTTTATGACATCCATCAGGCGGAGCCTCTGTGGATGGATTTTCTGCCATCAAATTGACGGCACTGGGACGACCACAGTTTCTTGTAAGTTTTATTTATGCATCGCAAGTAGTAATTGGAAAAAAATGACTGAAGCTCTTAGGAAACTTGATGCGAGACGACCCCCCCAAAATCTCTTGTGAGCCACCTGAGGGTGCCGACCCAGTCTTTGGGAAACAATGCTCTACAACACTCCCAGACATTGTTATAGAGGTCTAGAGAAACTAGAAAAGTCTAGTGAGGTCCAGAGAGGTCTAGAGTGATCTTGAGAATTAGAGCTTCTAGGGTTTCAACCAGAAACTGATTAAGTTCCTCAGTTGGGCAACCACGTCTTTTCAAGTGTCGGGAAGAAGTCCAGTTGCTGCATATTGGCCTGGTCACAAAAGTGCTCGAGGGCAGTACTACTAAATACTACACACACAGGTATAAATGGACACAGATATTAAACCCTATCCATCTGATGGAACTAACACCAGAAAAACCTTCTCCGTACTCTGATCCTGGTCCTGTCCAACTGGCAGGTCTCAAATAAACCTTTATAACCAAAGGAAGTGACTGGGAGTACGGCCAATCACGTGGAGAACCCACCAGAGAGACTCTTGACTTCTAGCAGAGACCAGCGCTAACACATGACCATTGACCAAATACCAGTGACCACCTCTTTTAAACTTCATGAGGCGCACACGGGGTATGTTCTAAAAATAAGTCTAGATGATTCCTAAATGAATCAGCTTTTTCATTTGAGCGTAAGGTTATTAAATATATGTTTGCATATATCTGTGAATATATATTTATAGATGTATATTCAGAACATTATTTAGATGTACTCTACTCCATACGTGTATGTATTTACATATTATTGCTATATATGTATTATTTTCATTTTCCATCTATATGTTTGCATATATCTATATATGCAATATATTCATAACATTAAATACATGTGCTATACATTTGTATGTTAATGTATAAACACATATTTTGCTGTTTATTTATATTTCGTTATATGCTTTACTTTATATGTGTGTATATATTTACACATATATGTATCCATATCTCATTAATATATTGATTGTTATATATATTGCATGTATACTCTGTATTTTCATGCAGAATATACATATAAATATGTGTGTGTGCATATATATATATTTATGTGCATATACTGTATTTACAAATTTATATATTTGATTATTACATATTACATTATATACTGTACATATATACAGTATATGTGTGTTCAGCCTTGGCTGAAAATCTCTTTGTCTGTGAAGAATCAGCATTTTCACCTGAGCCGCAGGTGAAAACTGTTTATGAAGAATCACAAACCACTGAACAAGTTCAGACAATTTTGTTGTGTATCAAACCACTCCCCTGATATTATATAAGAGAGATGGCCCCCTACTGTCAGGCTGTATATTTACACCTGCGTGGGTTTCATATTGATGAGATCGTCTTGTTGTGTCTTTGAACAGCTCCAGTTTTCAGAGGTTCTGGTTCAGTGGAGACGCTTCTTCAACTTCCTGGCAGCTCAACAGGGAAAATCTGAGATGTTGCTCCTGGAACAGAAACTGGAACTGGAACAGCTGAAGGTGTGTGTGTGTGTGTGGATGTGGAGTCAGGGACCGGTCCAGACGTGTCCAGGTCTAACGGTTGTTGTCGACTTCATGCACAACCGGTTCAAACTGAACGACAAACTTTTCTACATCTGACGGTTATATTTGTTTGTTTCTTCTGGAAGACTCAACAGTTTATCTGCTGAAATGTTTCTTTCTTCTCCAGGAAAGTTTGACCAAGCTCGGTGTGGGACCCAAGGATGACATTGAGAACTGGTTCACTGGAGAGAAGCTCGGCCTGTCAGGGTAAGACACCGCAGGCTGTGATGTCCATAAGTTCTAGTTATAGAAGTTAAATACTTTATCAACTGTTCAGAGCAGTGGAGACTGTGGACGAGAAGAGAAGAAGAAAGTTGGGACAGGTTGGAACAAGTGGAGAACAGAGTCAGGAGAGATCTGTGATAGAAGAGAGTCAGCTAAGGTGAAGGGACGGTGGAGGAGACACTAGGAATAGACAGAAGACAGGAGACAGAGCTGGAGGTGGAGGAGTTAAAGATGCTGCTGAGATTCTCTTTAGGAGAGACAAGGATGGACAGGAT
>JAFBJS010002899.1:13161-58869 GCA_016785265.1 Paraplagusia blochii | reverse complement strand
ATCTCCAGCGGCGTCTCATCTGCCCCTTATCTCACCGATGCCCCAGACTCTTATTTTTTTTAGTTCACAAAGTCGCTGTAGGATTGTCCACACAGCTGTTGAAAGTGGACTCCAGCCGTTCTTATGTAAGACGTCCTCTGTCCTCCTCTGTGTCCCCAGGATGAACGAGATGGGCCTTTCCCCCTCTGAGAACATGGTCTACTTTGGACAGCTGCTGGGCATGTGTGACCAGATCAGCTTCCCACTGGGTGAGTTCTGATGTGAAGTTTACTGATGGTTGTACAACGGACCGCTTACATCAGCGGGTCATGTGACCAGCGCAGCTGAGTCGTGGCTGGAGTGAACACGTCTGGGTCACAGCCACGTAGACCCATGGTCTTATGGACGTTAACTTTGAAGTATTGATCTGGTCAGTGACACCGTGGAGATAAAGCCACGACCTTCTGCTCCTGGTGTGTTTTCTTATCAGCTTCTTCTCCTCCTCTTGTGTAAGTGCAGACGGTCGCTGCTGGTCTAACGATAGACTTATCTCCTACTGGTGGCTGATAGTGATGCGTCCTGTAGACGCTTTTACAGACTTCTGTCAGTCTGTCTGTCCAACAGATAAGATGCGGGTACAACACCAAGGAGACAGGTGCTGATAATTGACACCAGGGGTGAGAAAATACAGATTCCATGATATATTTGCCATTAAGAAACAAAATACAGGACAATAAACTCAAAATGACACAGAGTCATGGATTCAAGATTCTAACCTTTTACATCGGTCTGGTAGGAGAAAATTATAGGCTGTGTGCACTTGAGAAATCCTTGTTGTGCCCATGCACAGTTAATTTGGGTAGCAAGATTTTATAGGTAGGAAAATATTTCAGAACACTGGAAATTTCATTTTTATTAAGGGGTATTTATCTGCCACTACTTAACGACCGGTCTGTGAAAACAGTACCAGACATTTCACAGGTCTATGGTGCAAAAAAGGTTGGGGAAGACTGTTCTAGACCACTCCCCGTTCTAGACCACTCCCCTTTCTAATGGACAAAGGTGTGAAGAGTTGTTTTCACCTTTTTAGACACAGACAAACTGCTCCTGATGTTAATGAGCAGTTTTCTTGTCATATGTTTAGATGTGAATGGGAGTCGTTGTCTCACTCGTCTGGAGAAGCTGCTCTGGTATCGATGAACAGTTGAACCTCCTAGGATGGGATCTCAAGGTAGAATGGTCTGTAGCAGACAATTGATGACGCAGACCTCCCCCTTTATTCAAGGAAGCCATCCATGCCCATATGGAACAACCAACCTTGAATACTGTAGAGGGGCAGTGTTTGGGATTTTTTTTTTAAATGCATAATAAAGTGAAGGCCACTAGATGGCAGCATTGCAGCTTAATTTATTAATTTCATACTCATGCAGTGGTGTGTAGAGATAAATGTATATGTTTCTGTCGATATTGTCGGAACACTTAATTTTCTTAATATTGACATTAGTTGATACCGATATAAGTTATCCCGCAAACCATTTTAGAGCACATGACGTTATAGCAGACATTGTGTTATCGGGTTTGATTATCGGAGGAAGATCCGTAACAATACTTACAGATATTACATAACTATGTAAGGACCTTATGGGTTGGATTAGCACGTCCTGCGACGTTTACCGTTTGGGTGTAGACAGCTACACTTATCGCTATTGATTACTATCGGAATCTATCCCAGTCATGTCCCAGTCAACTAAGTTAAATAATTCCTGGATGTTTGATGTCTTTTCTCCATCTTGGTATGAAAGCTCTGAGCTGTCATTACACGCAGTGAACACCTGGTGGAGCCAACTGACACTGTGTTAACATGTATCTCTTGGCAACTCTTGTCTCCTGAACAGGTCAGGCTGGATTCCCCGTCTACAAGTACGTTCCGTACGGTCCGGTGAATGAGGTCATCCCGTATCTGTCCCGCCGCGCTCAGGAGAACCGGGGTTTCATGAAGGGTTCCCAGAGAGAGCGCAGCCTGCTGTGGAAGGAGCTGAAGCGCAGGCTGCTGGCCGGGCAGGTTTTCTACAAACCAGTCTACTGAGCCCCAGGACCATGGGTCACTTAGTGACTGACTCTGGTATTTCTGCAAGCATTCCAGCAGCAGCAGCAGCAGCTTCACGTACCTTCTAGTAGAAGAATGAGAAGAATGACGGTCCTATGTGATGGGACCCAGGGTTTATATTTGACGTGGTGGTATGAGTTCACTTGGGAAACAGTTTCGTGAGTTTATTTTAAGGAGAAAAGACGATTGATGATGAAGTTTATGATGAAAATGTTTTTTAATCCCAGTCTGCAAGAAAGCACAAAAACCTGTGCAATATGATGAAACTATGCAATATATGTATATATGTGTGTATGCATGTATGTATGTATACATTGAAATGTATGCGTACATACAAAAGATTTTCTTTTTGTTTACCTTTATTTACAAAGTGTGCCTTAGGTCTAAGTACATACATACATACATACATACATACAAATATATTTAGATAAAATTATATTTTTATGTAAAATATACACTGTATTACAAATGTATGTAAATAGCACATTTGGTGTATATATATATATATATGTATATATATGCATATATACACATATGTATGTTAATATCTAAACATATATTTACATATTTATATAAATATATGTGTAAATATATGTGTGTATATTTGGGTTGTGTATTTTTGATGTAGTACAGCTCTGCTTGTATTACTACCTGTCACATGTAGAAAGATGTTTTTTTTTTAACATTTCCTGATAATCTTGGTATGGAACTTTCTTAATCCCCAGGGATTACCTTTTTGGGAAATCATGGAATATGATTGACTTAGATTATGTTACGCCATCAAACATTATGCCAAGTGTTGCCCAGAGGTAAAGAGTTCCTTCTGAACCTGTCAGTGACCACCACTGGACACAGATACCGTACTGTATCTCACTTCTCTGGACACTTCCTCTTCGACACTGACAGGTGGCGCTGGAGCTCAGTGATTTGGTGAAAACCAAACGTGACCGCAGATGTTCAGAGAACCCCCCCCCCAACATAACTGCTGTATCATCACCTTCAACCACGTGTGACCGTGGTGTGACAACCGTGAGGCGCCACAGTTTATCTCAGCAGATGACAGTTTTCTTCTGATCTTATCGACCCCTAAAGTTTTTGTGTGTGAGGTCATGGACCACACAGTCATTCTTCTGAAGACAGAGAAGGTTTAACGTCCGCACGCTTGTTAAAACGCTGCTGTTACATCACCTCAGATGTCCATCTGTCAATGTTTTGTTTTAGGATTTTGTCTTTTTTTTTTAGATCAAATCAAACATTGAAGACAAAATCAAACAACTCTCTCTTCAGTGACGCTTTGTTGCGGTAGTCACAGAGTCAGACTGTAATTAACCATCATTAACAGACACTAACCAGTTTCCCAACTAGTTTCGGTTGCGGTTGACAGAGGAGGACAGTTTCACAGAGGTGATTTTTTTTTTCAGTGAAATGAACCTGATGGTTGTTATTTTTTAAACTGTTTATTTTTGTGTTGGTTGTTTGATCTATTTTCTCCTAATGACACTGGGACATTAACATCAGGTTGAAGTTGCTGTGAAAAGTTGACTTTGTCCTATAAGTATTTTGTACTATTTATACGCACATGTATTGATTAACAGAATAAAAACGTTGAACATTGTTTTCATCTTTCTAGAATCTTTCACCATCCTCTCCCTCTAAGATCAGTGATCTGGAAAATGATACAATTTCACCTAAAACTATCATTTATTTATTACATGTAACATTTATTTTGTCAATGCGTGACAGGCAGAATGATTAAATATAATTGGTTAAAACTAGAGTAAAATAATCAAAGCTGTTCAAGTGTCTTTCTTCAATTCCTGCCTGTCCATCAGCTTTAACTTAACTGTCGTGAGATTTTCATCAATTTCCAGGTCATTAAAACTTCCTGTTCTAACAGTTCGTAGGTTGGAGCTCTGAGAAAGACGAGTCCAAAGTTCATGTCAGAGAACGTCAGGAGTTCTTAGAAGGGTTTGGCAACTCTTAGTAAAACCCTGGGGTGTGGTGGTTCCACCTGCACAATAAATCCTTTACTGACGACCAATCAGAGACTGTCGTCAATGACACAGTTGGAGAACATCGTAAGTGTAAAGAACAATGAAACTCAACTGTACAGATGACATCACTGACATATTTTAACTAAATTGAACCTGATTAATTTAACACATCACCAAGGAGAACACTGGGTGGGTTTTTGTGGAGACAACGCCATGTGAACCTCAGTGGTAACTTGGAAGGTGGTGGACTTGAACCTGAGACCCTGCAGATTCAGATGGAGAGGATTAGTCAACCCAGTAAATGTTCTAACTGACGAAAATAAACTGGTTATGTAATTAGGAGAGGGTTGGAGGACCTGGATTTACGAAGCTGAACATGACAAATTTGGACCCCGAGCCTTAGTTTCTCCTTGCCTGGTCCAAACACTTATTTGCGTTTCAGTTCTGACTGACAAAAAAGAATTTCTTCTTCTCTTCTTCAAACCAGCCTCTAAGAAGCACAAGCCAGTCGGGCTGTCGGTTGAAGACAAAGAAGAAGAAGAAGAGGGAGAATGACTATGGAGGGAGGACATGGAGGAAGATGGAGTCACAGTAGAAGATAAAACTGTGGACCCTTGTCAGGGGGAGGGGTTGAACGAAGTTATTTGATTGGTAGATGAAACGGCCAAGTACCAATCCTATCACTTGTGAAACCAAGCAAAAAATAACTATGTAACATTTTTTGCAGCGCCCTCTTTGGTTGAAAAATGAATACCTAAGAAGATCATATGACATATATCAGGGACCTCTTCAATTAACTTTTTGCCGATACTGTCTAAACACTGTATTTATTTATCTATACAAACCATTGAGTATGAGATTAATTCAGTGAGCCGCTATGCTGCCATCTAGTGACCATCAGTTTTTCCAACAAAAGTGGATTATCTTGGTCAGGCGATATTATTGGACAAAGATTGAAATTGGCAATTACAATATTTGTGGGTTTATAGCAGAACAGTTAGCGTGTCCAGGTTTTAATTCCCAGAAGATCAACAACAAAATCTGGGCCGTAGTTTGCCCGGGTCTGCTGTCGTAGGACGGGTCGTTGGCTTTGGAAACAACTGACAAAGGAGATCAGCTTGGAGTGATTCTGTGTTTTTCTTTCCACCTAATGAACCCACTGAAGTTGACAAACCTCTGAGAAGGTAGCTTTAAATTCCTGTCCCATAATAATCCCTCAGCTGCTGCAAAGCTGAAGGTGATTGAAGCCTAAGCCGAACATAAACAAACGTAGTGAAGTGGAATTACACATGACAACAAACAGCGGAGTGCTGAACCTGTGAGGTACGCTGCAGAACGTTAGCAACATCTCCATTTACAGCACATGTGATCGCCCCTAGGCCTTGACAGTCACCTGTGTGTGATTGAGAGAACAGGACGGACGGGTTCTGGACCACAGATATTCATCTGAACCAGACTGTACTCTCAGAACATGTGAGGGAATATTTGACACAGGTCAGGGAGACGTCAAGACCTTTTGACATGTTGTTTTCACAACAAGCATCAGAGACGGCAATTCATCAACATAAGGCGCCCTGAGCAGTACCGGTACAAATACTACACCCAGGAGGGTCGGCTTCGTGGATACAGTTGGTAGAAGAATGATCCTAGAGATGGAGCTACCAGGTAGGAGACAAAGAGGAGATTGATGGGTGCAGTGAGGGAGGACATGGAGGTAGTTGGAGTCAGAGTAGAAGATGTAGAGGACAGATTGTTTCACTGTGGAAACACCTGAAGAAGGGACCAAAAACTGGAAAGAGAAGAAGATACTTTCCTATTACATCTATATATGTTGACATAAGTGTTGCTTTTTGACGCACATTGTGAAGAAGAATGTAGATGTTCACCAATCAACACGGAACATATATATAAATATATATATACATATACAGTATATATATATGTGTAAATGTATAGGGGGAGTCAAAAGGATTCTCATTGTGTTGTAGTTGTCTCCATTACAATGCTGCTCCGTCACCCAGTATTCACTCCCCAGGTAGTTACACCTTCTGGGCGGAGCCAATGGGACGGCCCTTAGACTCTGTATTATGAGTAGCCTTCAGCGTGTTGGCAACACAAACCTTTCTGTCAATAAAAACCTGGACAGTCCATGACTGTCAGCGCCGCCAACTGGAGGTAAAAGAACCTTTTCTCATTTTTATGATTTTTTTTTGAGGATTTTTCATCTCAGCTCATCCACTTTGCTCAACCTTCTGCACAGGCTTCTTGATGGACACGTGTGAGTCTTTAATGTTGTTGTGGTCTTTACTGGGACGTGTGGTTGTTGAAGACGAGGCCTGACAGCAGCAGCAGCAGCAGTGAACACTGATCTCAGGTCAGTCTCTGTTTGCACACAGACACATTTCCTGTCAACGCATCATTTGATTGGACAACCTCCATTATTCCTTCACTGACCTGCTGTAACCCAATTTGAAGATTTTTTTTTCAATTTTACTGCAATATTTGGGATATTTTTCTTTTCTCTGTGTCCAGAGTCTAGACTCCCTTTGTTCTTGTGCATTTCTTTAATATTTTGGTCAAGATGTATGTTTTTTTTATTGCTAAAAATGAATTTATCTAAATATATTTTTAATTACTTATGAGCCAATACCAGGGGGAATATAAATCGGACAAATCATCATTTTATAAAACAAACAAATTGATATATTTGGGATAATTGTCTCTGTATTCGGGCTAACATCCTATTTTACTAGACTTCTGTAGAAGTTTTTGGGACTTTTATTTTGAATTTACTTCAGTTTAGCTGCTCTGTGCTACTGTAACCTGCTGAGGATCTTTTGGAAAATTTGACCAATCTTTTGTGGCATAATAATTATTTCATAAACATCTAACGTTGACTTTTAACATATTTTTTGTTCGTTTTCCATTATTTCACAATAACTTTGATAGATAGAAACTGTATTGATCCGTTAAAGAGTTCCCTTTGGGATTAAAAGGAGACTGGAATATCTTGGAATTTCTTTGCCTCCAGGCCAACCTTAGTTTACTTTTATTCTTGATTTATTTTCTATATTTCTGTTGATTTTCTACTGAAATCTTAGCTTTAGTCATATTGATAGACCTGGGCTGTGAAGTGAAGACTCAGCTGTTTCACTGATTTACTGAGGTTTGTTTTGGGAAAAGCAAGAAGCGTCAACACGTTGACAGTGTCAACATAGAGACCAGTGTTTTATTTCACAGAAAAAATACGAAAAACAATCAGCAGTTTTGTCCAGGGCGCTCCTTTCACCTCCAGAGTTTTTTTTGTGTTCCATCGTCCAAACTGAAGAACAAATGCTAAACACCAGAAGCCTGACCTGGTTCTGCTGCTGGTCCCGCTCACTCTCCTGATCTTCATTTCCAGGTCGTCCACTCAGCTCAGGAAATGTTTAGCGTCAAAGGATACAAGTGCACGGCCCTGATCCGAGGTCTGGTTCTGTGGATCCTCCTGACCAACATCATGCTGGTTCTCTACTGCTTCAGCAGTCCCACCTCAGTCCCTGTCAGGTAGATGTTGAAGACCTTCACTTATTCATCTTCATCCTCTTCTCTGTTACTTGGTCTGTGGGGCAACGGTCTCCACTGCCACCCACTGGTTATTCAAGATATCAATATTGTCCAAACCAGGTGTGGACAAATGGGTGAAACCTGGGCATTGAAGGGTGAAGGTCGAAGTTCAATCCCAATCCAAAACAAGTTAAACCATGAGGAGAGGTTTGGTGGACCGCACTAAAAAGCGAAAAGGGCCACATCTGGCCCCCGAACCTTAGTTTCCCCTTGCCCATGCGACTACCACATAAGGATTAACCTTATGTGGTTCTCCTGGGAATCAAACCTACGACTCTATCATGGTCAGAGGCAGGTGTAGCAGTCTCCACCACTGCCACCCAAATCACACTACACCGTACTGTGTGCCTTCCTTTGGGTGGTGAGGGTGGGGACGGTGCTTTAAGGAGTGCCAACGTGGCAGCTGGTGGATTTGAACCTTAAACCTTCTAGACCCATGTCCACTTCCTTAACCACTGGTCCACCCCGTTAATACATATCATATTATATAATGTCCTAGTATTTGAGCCTGTTGTGCTGATGAAGTGTAGAAAAGTGAAAACGCCTCCGTCAGGTTGACATTTCTTAAAGCTGTTCGGTGACTTTCAGCACAGCCTGTGGTTTTGAAACGTGATTGTGTAACAGTGATGACAACAACAACAACAGTCATTAAGCTCAGTAATGTTTGACTAATTATACAAAGATATTTCTGACTGGTTTTATATTCAAATCCATCCATATCAGCAATAGATCCAGCTGTAATAGTAACAGTAACAGTAACTATAACAGTAACTCTTTATTTAGTGTTTAGTTTAAAAAAAAATCAGCTATTTGTCTTGACTACAGGGGGCAGTGTTGTTCAATATCTCTATGTATTATTTGTTGCAGCACAAAGTCACACAGTGTGTAATGAAAATGCAGTTACAAAACTTAAATACCTTGTAACTCATGTATTTTTTACTTATATAACAGATGACATTTTGAAGCAGGGGTTCCCAAACTGTTGGGCGGGGACCTTTTGGGTCCAGTGTGTTTATAACTCAAACCCCCAGAAAACAAACAAACAAAAAAGGAGGTTAAGGTAATTTTTTAATTTAACTTTTTGTCACTTTTTTATTATTTTTTATTTATTTGTACTTGAAAACCTTTCTTCTTCAAAGAATACCTTTTATCTTTAACAACTAACTACTTAGAGTTAGAATTCATTAAACTGCCATTTAATTTCAGCAAAAACTGTTAATGACGGCAATACTCCTCTTTACAAAGGGGTGGCGCTGCAGAAACAGTATTGCACTTAGCGTGTTTACAGGTGTCCGGCTAACAGTCTGGACATTTGGCTGCAGTTCTCATTAGACATGTCCAATAAAATCAGTCCAAAAGCCTGAGATTTGCAAAATGATGTGTGCTCAAACAACAGTTTGTCACTAGATGGCAGCATTGCAACTCATGTAATTAATCTCATACTCATACAGTTTTTTTTTTTTTTTTTACAAATAAATATTAAAATATTACCACGTTGGTATGTCAGAATGGGCAGAATCAGAATAGAAAATTCTGTGGTGGGTTGGTGTCCTAGCACCGTCCCCATAACTTCCTGTGGACTCACCACCCACATGAAGGCTGACAGTATGGAACAGTGTGATTTGGGTGGCAGTGGTGGAGACTGCTGCCTCAGAGAGTCCTGAGTTTGATTCCCAGAACAACAACAACAATGAATGCATCAATATTAATCAAGTATTTGGAACCAGATGGACAATCTAAGGCCCAGGGGCCGGATGTGGCCCGCCCAGCTTTGCAATCTGGCCCAACAAAACTCCTACCTTCAGGGCCAGTTGTGGTCTTTCTCACACCTGGTTTGGATCTGTGTAATGAAGCATCTACAGTTTTATTCTAAAATGTCCAGTCTTGGACCATTAGTGTCACTCATGATGTTCTTCCTCATCCGTCTCCCTCATCTCCAGGATCTCTCCTGAAGACACATGTGGACACAGCATGTCCAGAGCTCTGGAGAACAACCAGACCAAACCATCTCATCTCCCCCAACCCCAGTCAGGTGGCTGCTCACCTTCACTCCACATCATGTTCATGAAGACCCACAAGACTGCCAGCAGCACCATACTCAACATCCTGTTCAGGTTCGGGGAAAAACATGGCCTGAAATTTGCCTTCCCCGACAGACGCAACGACTTCTTCTACCCGTCCCCCTTCCACTGCTCCCAGGTGAAGGACTACCAGCCTGGAGACTGTTTCAACGTCATTTGCAACCACATGCGCTTTGACCACCAGGAGGTCTCCAAGCTCCTGCCTCCCGCCGCCAAGTACATCACCATCCTGCGAGACCCGGCGTCGCTCTTTGAGTCGTCCTTCCATTACTACCGCAGTGTGGTTCCCACCGCCTGGAGCATCCGGGGGGACAACAAACTCCAAGGGTTCCTGGAGGATCCTTGGAGCTACTACAGTCCTGATGCCTTCAACTCCTTCTACATGAAGAACCTGCTCTTTTTTGACTTTGGCTTCAACAACAACATGGAGGCCGATGATCCACGGGTCATGGAGAACATCCGTGACTTGGACAGACATTTTGACCTGGTCCTGATCACAGAACACTTTGAGGAGTCTCTTATCTTGTTGAAGGACACACTCTGCTGGAGCACCGAGGATATTTTATACTTTAAACTCAACGCTCGAAAAAGTTCGTCCGTGTCCGAGATGTCGCCCGAGCTCAGGGCCAAGGCTCTGGAGTGGAACGGTGCCGACTGGAAACTCTACCAGTTTTTTAACGCCACCTTCTGGAACAAAGTGGAGCGGTACGGCAGAGAGAGGATGAAGCGGGAGGTGGAGGAGCTGAGGAGAAGAAATGCAGAAATGGAAGAGATCTGCATCGAAGGTGGAAGTGCAGTGGAAGCCCCGCAAATTCGGGACAGACATTTCAGGCCCTGGCAGCCCGTCGGGGAACTGTCCATCCTGGGATACAACCTGAAGGAAGACGTGGATCCCAAACTCAGGACCGTGTGTGAGAAAATGCTCACACCTGAATTACAGTACATGTCTGACCTGGGGGTGAGTCTGTGGGTGAGCAGACTGTGGGGTTGGTTGAAGGACACGATCATCACCAAGGCCGTCCCTGTCATCAAAGTGTTTCTCTGAATAATTTTAATTCTTAAAACTGTGACTAAACCAATTTTTTTTATACAAATGAGTTGAAAAGATGAAGTTTCTTTGTGAACAAATGAGACATTTTTTATTTGTTTATAATGACATTAGATTTGTTCTGATTGTGGAATCTGGATCATATCTTTGTACTGATATACAACAATACTGGCCTCGTAATATTTATTTATTTATGTGTAAAATGACAAAACACATCTGAGCTTAATTGAATGATCTCCAATGCTGCCATCTAGCGACGTTCACATTAATATGCACTACCGGTGATAATATCTAATGTCTATTAATCGCTCAGGATTATCCTGCGCGAAAGTATGGCTCTGCATTGAACCCATCACCGTGGTGGGGGGCGATGTCTCGGCGGTAGTGGGTTTGAACTGGGGACCTTGCGGACACAAGTCCGCCTCCTTAACCACTAAGTCACCAACTACCCAAAAACATGACCGTCCCTGGGTGGGCTCGAACCACCAACCTTTCGGTTAACAGCCGAACGCGCTAACCGATTGCGCCACAGAGACTTAGTAACCACGTGTATTTTCAGTGCAAAACAGATAACACCAGGGAAAATATTGGCATTGCGTTATCGCGTTTTCACAATTCGATTCTTTTTCATATTAGAAAAGATGTTGTATATCGGGCCGACAATAACAGTTGGTCGATTGCATCAGAAATCCTTAGTTTTGATGAATGTTTTTTTGTGCAGAAAATATCTGTGAAGATGAGCGAAGCAAAACTTTATGTATATTTTTTAATTTTGTAGGAAGATCAGGTGGTGACATTGAGTTAAAGGGTTTCATTAGGGAACTGGACATTAACCAAGAAGTTTAGTTGTCATTTCTTCTTGGAGTTGAAAGACATTTCCTTCCTCAGCTGAGGAACTTCTGATTTCACATTAGAAGTCTCTCTAATCCATCCATCATGGCTGGTCTCACCAGCGTGAGCTTAATTGGGTCCACCAACTTTGTCCAAATTAAATCATTTATTTGTGTTATCATTATACTTCTGCCATCTTCCTGTAATTCTTATGCTCCGTCAAGGGAGGACGTCATAAAAGCTTTTAGATATTTTGGAAATTACTCCATGTCGTGATTGATTTTTTTTATAATATTTTTGTTGCCATTTACATTTATTCTTTGTTACCAATGTGTTGATGTGTAGTTTTGTGTTTGTCTTATGCCGTGACTGCCGCTCAACCAGGACACTGTTGGAAAAGTTAATTTCCTGGTTAAATGAAGTTAAAATAAATAAAAAACAGAGGCGTACAGTGTGATGTCCTCGACTTTTTCTGCTTCATCATTATTCTGATGATGAAGCATCTATTTGACAGCTTGGGTTGATATGAAGAAATAATAAAATGTTTTACTTTGAAACTTTTGTAAACACTGTCATAAAAATGAAAATTATTTAACTGATTTTAAAAATGTTTAATTATTGAGTTTACTTGTGTTTTTCATTTCATTTATTTTTGGTTAAAATATTGTAAGAATCAATAAAACACTATACTACACTTTTATAATGACCTGCAAAATGTGTATGTTCCTTCTGTATCTGTAAATTGTGATCAGACATAGAAATGTTTCAAACACGGGCAAACTGAGGCCCGGGGGCCAGATGTGACTGTTCAGCTTTATAATCCGGCCCACCAGTCTCTAAACTTTTTTAATCAATTTGTCAATCATCTTAGTTTAAGCGAACACTTTATCTATCCGCTAGCACCACAAGTCTAATGTTAGGACCAATTATGGCCTGAGTCAAAAAGTTTGCCCCATCTACTCTAGTCACTAGGTGGCAGCAACACATACAGTGGTACATATAGATAGAAATATTCACATTGTCAGCTCTTCATGGTATTTGAAGTTCTTGGTTATCATTCAGAACCACTGGTTTACTACTATAGGTTCAGTTGAGTTAATAAATCTAGTATTGCCAAATATTTAACATCCTACACAGCTAACCTGTCATCTAAGTTATATTGGAAAGTAGAAAGAACGTCTCTACTTTTCTGCATTGTTATTCACAAGAAGAAAGGTTCATGTCATCTCATAGTTATGTTCATACTATGTTAAAAACATCTGCAATTTTACTATTGGATATAAGTTAATATCTATGTTAAAGCACTGCTACAGGTTGTAGAGTGGACACATGTGCATTGGTTTAAGGGAAACCAAGACACTATACTAGCAAATTCCTTAGAAATTGTATATAAATTAATTAAGACAATCAGAGAGTCCTGAGGGTGTAATACATATTTACTTTATCCATGTACAATCCATACCAAGAAGAGTATTACATTTACACAACATGAGGACAGAAGGTCTGGTGGGATGACAGGAACCGTTGCTCCATCTTCACCTTGGTGAACTTGGACTTGGACAGCTTGGACTGGTCCGTCCACGGATTATCGAGACTGTTGGGGAATGACTTTGGAGCACACTGTCCATGTTGACCACAGTTTATGCGTAGAGTAGCAGAAGAACGGATGTTGGACATGATGATGGCCGACAACCTCAGGTGACCCTTCGGCAGCGTCCCGCGTTACTCTTCTTCGCTCTCGTATTTATGTTTGATTTGTTTCCACAGTTTCTAAAAAGCAAACATTCTATAAGGGACAAATATACATTGGCTTGTATATAAGAACGATTTCGAGCGAATCATTGCGGATAGTAGACATTCACCACACAACTGCCAGCTAAACTGACGGCTACATGAGCAGGCTAGCACCGCTTCGCCCTTTGATAACAAGGTCAGGACAGAGATAAGGAACTACGCGACAACAACCGACTTACCCCGCGGTTCATATGTTCAAATAAGGCGTCACCGCCTTGGTCAAATATCCGTTCGAAGAGCACCGCTCCAACCATGATGCTAATGGCGAAAGTAGACGTTCGCCTGAAGACAACATTGTAGATAGACCGAACCAGCGCCATGATGGTGGACGTGACTGCGCAAGACCGGAAATTAGGAAGTACTTTCGTTCCGAAAGCTCAGTGACAGAATATCCGGTATCAACTAGCGATGGAGGAGCTATAGCAAAGAAAATACGTAAAGAAAAAAAAATAGTTTTGTTCTTCTGACTACACAAGACCGGAAATACTCTCGTTCCGGAAGTTTAGCGAAAGAATATCCGGTGTCTTCAAGTGATGGAGAAAATATAGCAGAAACAATTTTGTTCTCGTGACTGCGCAAGACCGGACATTACGATATACTTTCGTCCCGGAAGCTCTGTGAGAGGATATCCGGCGTCTATTAACGATGGAGGAAATATAGTAAAAGAAAATATAGAAACAAATAGTTTTGTTCTTTCTTGGCAGTTACTCCTCTACCTGAACAGAAAGTGTGAACCTAAAACACGCGCACCTCAATGGTTTGAATATTTTTTATAATTGTTACAATTAAACTGAGCAATAATTTGTGTAAATGATCGTTTATGAACTTTGGCTGGAGATACGTGGTTTTTTATCGATTGATACTGATTTCGCGCTGTCCAACGAACGTTGTAAACGTTTGTAAACGTATGAATTGTGTATCTCAGCGGAGCTCTTAATTTACACCAGGTTCGAAACAAAAAGAAGGCGTCTCTGTTTCGTTTCCACCAGGTGGCAGCACGAGAATACCGTTGTTGTTCCCGAGCTATGACTTATGTGTTTTATGGAAAAATTATCCTTAATGTATTTTGGTTGGCATAAATATATGAAAATAGTGGATGGAAACAGGAAAACGGTGTAAATACGGACTTTGGTGGTCAGTGGTTTGATTCTCCTCTGTTACTCTAAGGTCAGATGTTCAAATCCATCTTTTGAACATGTTTCTATCTAGAATAATCGGTTGATAGATATGAAGTCCTTCATGTAAACCAGGGGCTTCCAAAGCTGTGGTTAAGGGTCACTTCTAGCCAATAAAACTCCCACATCTGGACCATGTAATGTTAGCCTTTTCGACTGGTATTTTTTAGTGTTTATTTATTATCAGTTGGTTTTGTGACTCTTATTGTGACTCTCTCTTATTATGTGACTCTTTTTCTTTATAAACGTTAAAATGAAAGATTTTGATCTAGACTTTGTCTCAGTGTTTGGTTGTGTTGGTGTGTGTGTGTTTGTCAATGGAATTGTAATGCAGATGTCTGTCGTCCTTCAGAGGTTTAACAGGTGACATTGGGTTTTGAGCTCATAAACTGCACCATGGGGAAGAGGTACTACTGTGACTACTGTGACAGGTCCTTTCAGGACAACATGCACAACAGGAAGAAACACCTGAATGGCGTTCAGCACCACAGAGCCAAAAAGGCCTGGTTTGACCATTTCAGAGGTGAGAGCGCTGTCATTGTCTGTCTCTACTGAAAGGATTTTCTCATTTAATCAGTGAAACCATGAATATAATTCAGTGCTGGCTGAAGTAACACAGTCCTGGCCACTAATGGTCATTTATTTGAGTAATGAATCGGATATTAATGTGTATCTGGTATTGTCTGATGTTCCCATGATGTGATCCCTCTTCTACCGCCCTATTTCCCAATAGAACACATTTTATTTGCCAAAAGAATCTTGAAAAGATAAGAAAAGCTACTAGTCATTGTTTGCAAATGAGCTTAGCTGAGATTCTACATTTTTAAAGCTAACACCATTGTATGCAAAGTGAAAATGTGCTAGAAAAAATTCTGCAGGTGGGAGGGAGTGAAAGGAGAACCACAATGTAGTTAGAACAGCGTCTTCATCTTCAGCTTCTCCATCTCTCAGGGGTTTCCACAGTAAATCAATGTTTCCATCTCCCCCTGTTCTCTCCATCTTCTACTCCAACTCCAACTACCTCTATGTCCTCCCTCACTGCATCCATCAATCTCCTACCTGGTAGCTCCATCTCCAGGATCATTCTTCTACCAATGTATCCACTGCCCCTCCTCTGAACATGTCCAAACCATCTCAATCTGTCTTCTCTAGCTTCTTTTTCTCCAAACCTTCCTGTCTGTGTTGTCCCTCTAATGTCCTCATTCCTGATCCTGTCCATCCTTGTCTCTCCTAAAGAGAATCTCCACCTCCAGCTCTGTCTCCTGTCTTCTGTCTATTCCTAGTGTCTCTAATCCATCCATCATGACTGGTCTCACCACCGTCCTGTAAACCTTTCCATTCACCTTAGCTGACTCTCCTCCATCACAACAGATTGCGAGGGAACACAGCGTATTTTCAAAATATAAAAATATTTTCCCCTTGTATTAAATAGGAATGTTAGTAAAAAGTATAATATCATAACTATTTATTAAACAAATGAATATATCATTGAATCCCTTTGAGTTTATTTTATTTTCAACGATGATGGATGATGACATTAGCCACTGTGGTTTTGTTCACAGACGCTGCCTCCATCCTTCATGATGAGCAAACCAAGAAACCCTGCAGAAGGTTCCTCCAAAGAGGTGACTGTGCACTTTGTCAAATGTTTCTCAATAATTTAAGAAAACAGCAACTAAATTCACGCAAATGTTTTTATTTCTGAACTTTATTGTGTGTTTTTTTTCTGTAGGAATATGTGACTTTGGTCCAAACTGCAGGTTTTCTCACATGTCTGAACAGGAGATGTTTAACCTACAGAGACAGATCCAAGGTAAGATCTCTGGGTGACAGGCTGTGGACATCCTCTAGGTCCCTGGTGTGTCGGTGCTTCAGGTACAAGTACATGGCCTTGGGGAGTCATAATGGCCTGACTCCACTCTGACTGTGACTCCATCAGCAGCTGATGCAGTGAATAAGATTTTTTTCTGTCTAGAACTGTCACAAACACAAACACAATATTTACAACAATCTTAGATGAGAGACAGAGTTCTGAGGATTCCCACGACAGACAGATCACAGGACGAAGTATCGAGGACTGGCTCTGCAGGAGGGAGAAGAGGCGAAGTGTCCTCAGCAGTGAAGGGTTGGTGTCCCATCTTTGTTGGAATCATCTCCTCCTCCTCCTCTTGGTTTTGAATCGTCTTTGATGGAGAATCAAACTGTGTTCATTTACAGAGATCTGAAAAACAAGGACCCCGTTGACGAAGAGCAGGCGGACGATGGAGTTCCACCGCAGCTTCTGTCCGTTCCTGACCTCCCGCCCTCACTGATGCCCCCTCCTCTGGGTGGCTGGACGCTGAGAGTGGAGACCGACTGGGGCTGAGAGGTTTTTGATTTCTTACATGATGGTTTAGAAAAGCTTATTGATATCTTCAAAACAAAAAAAAAGGTTAAAAATGTTTGGAAAAAAATTGTATTTATTCACTTCACTGTTTTTTGGAAATTTATTTCACGTGCTTCTGTGAGACATTGACCACTGGGTGGCAGCAGAGACTCGGCTCTCCATGCGTCTCTTTATTCAATTCCTGCCAGTCTTTCAGTGTTGTGTTCAACCAAACAGGTCACAGTGTCAACCTTAAGCCCAGTGTACACTGAGGTTTTGCAACGATTTTTCAGTCGCACAGTGTCCACAGGAAACAAGAGACAACGACCTCATGATTGACTGTGAAAAAATCAAAAATGTGACAGTTCCGTCTGGTGGTGCACCGTGGGATGTTTGCAGAATTAGATTTTGTTCTGTTATGGTTAAAAAGATTGGCTTAAAAACCACCTCTTATACCAGCGATAATTTCCAGCTGCGTCTGACATTTCAGCCTCGTCTGTGTTTCTTCAGTTTCTCCACTGATCAGCAGCTTTTCACTCAGATTCCCGTCCTGGGACTCATTTGACTTCAAGTTCTTCCAGAAACTTTCCAACGTGGCTGAGGTGAAGACGTGCAGTTTACACTGAAGAACTGACGGTGGATTTCATTTCATCCAGTTTAGTCCAGCCAGGAGTCTGCATGTTTTGGATGTTAAAATGTTTTTTTTTTCATTGTTTATAGAATATTTTTGCACAATAAAAGCTGCTGCGGGTTGTCGGTTTCAATCCTCATCAAATGTCCCTGTGTCTGATTTCACTGATGTGTAAATACCAGGGTAGAAATGGACAAAACATTGCAAATGAAACTGACCCATTGTTTTCACCACCTGTCGAACAATGAAGCTGTGAAAGAATCAAATCTGTGGTTCCCTGTGTTCATCGTTTTTTCATCTTCATCCTCTTATCTGTAACCAGGTCTCAGGGGCATCAGTCTCCACCACTGCCACACAAATCACACTGCTACATATTGTCAACCTTTCTGTGGTTGGTAATGTGCGTCTGGACAGTGCTGTGATCAGTGGCAACTGGTGGATTAGAACCTGAAACAAACTTGGGTCACCAAGTCTGCCTCCTTAACCACTAGACCACTGCTGCCACAGAAGGCGCATTAAGCAGTATTGCAAACCCTTGGTATTATTGAGAAAATGATGGGAAGCGCCCCCTACAGATGACCTCTAAAACATTGTCGTTTATCTATTTATTTTCTTCTTGTTCCATCTCATTGTGTTCTTTCCTCAAAAGGGAAAGAACATTTGAAAGTGTTTAGATTGACGTCTTCAAACCAGCTGAAGAATCCGGTTCGGACTTGTCAAGTCAGAATTCAACAAAGAAAAAGAAATTTGCAGTTAAAAAAGGTAAAATGAAAAAGAGCTTGTATGAATGTGTAAATGAGAAACTCTGTTCTCTGTTATAATAATAGATAATTTTCCAACCTTCCTTCCTCCAGAACTGTTCCGTGTTCTTCGATGTTAATTCAAGGAATTCCGAAAGAAATTGCTCAGAGAAATAACAAAAATAAGATTAAAATACTGAAAAAAAATCAATGACTCAAATAAAGAAAATATCTTTTACCTTCCCTACAGATGTTCCCCAGTAAATAGAATTATTTCCTCCACTCACTTGAGCCCAGTCGTTACGATTTAATCCTCTTATAAAAAATCAATAATTTGTCAAGTGCTGCGTTTCCTGTTATTTAAGGTATTTTTTTTTTCATGGTTAAGTTCCGTCCAGCCTTCGTGGAAAACCTCGACGATGACTCAGAACACACCACCTATTAGCAACAACCACGGTGGCAGAAAATGAAAAAGGAAAAGAAAAAATAGAAAATGAAAAGCAATATGAGGAATTAGACTGAAACCAATGTCCAGCTGTGACCAAGACTGCAGCGGCAACCAGGCAACCAGGCAACGGCAGCAGCAGCTGAGCACACTGTACAGACTCACTGCCAAAAAAATTCATTTTTTTCTGAAGATTTCTTTTATTACAGACACAAAAAATATCTCCACAGCTGCAAACATGCACAAACGTGAGTAGGTGACAAGTTTTAATTTTTTTTTACAAATTCACACATTCAGAGGTTTTAACATGCACACGAAGGTTCCAGGTACAACTGCAGGCTGCGACGTCAGCTGTGGTCGTCGGTTCGACCGCGTACATGCAGGAGTTGGGCCTGGTTTGAGGACGACGGGAGCCGACAGTCCGGCTGTCAATCATCTGGAGTGTCCAGATAACAAACGCGCTGCTGTGAGGACTGTGCTTTATCTCCTGTTTCCTTCTAAATAGGATCATTTTAGAAAACTAGGGATGTGCAACAATAACCCATTTCCAATGAAGCAATAAATAGATACGTTCTGATGCCGATATCTTCAACTGATTATTTAAATAAATTCATTTAAATAAGCTGCAATGCTGCCATCTAGTGATTTAACCTTCGTATACAGCTGTTGCTCCTTAAACGTTTTTTTGTCACTTATCAACTTTGGTAGCAACTATTAGCAAGGCATTGTTTACCCCGTAGTCTTCTAGTTATTAAAATAGATCCAGTGAAATGTGCTGCGATACTGCCATCTAGTGATTTTTACTTTTATATACACCTGTTTTTCCCCAAATTATTTTAGCTTAGTTATTATTTGGCAAAACACAGGTGTGGTGTTAATAGGTTTATTATCGGAGGAAAAAATGCTATAGTAAAAATTTACACATATTAGATAATGATGTTAACTTTACAGGGATAATATCGGTTGGGCAATAATATCTGAGATCCCTTGTTTTAACATGTCTCTATGTTCATACTGGGGATTTCTGGGCTCAGATCTGACTATTAATAGACTATTAATATATATATATATATATTACTCTGGAGAAATCTCCAGAAGTCAACTAGCGCGGCCAACAGGCCAAGTTAAGAAACACTGCCCTTACAAAGGCACCAAAATGTCGACAGTTAAAACAAAAGTACAGCAACATTATAGACAAAGTTCACATTTCGACTCCGCAAAACACCGGAACACAGAGTTAAGACACAGCACAGTATTCGTCATATGTCTGAAGACAAGATTGAACACATTAAATATATTTTATACTTGCAACAACCCATATGACACTACAAAGTATTCACAGGATGATAAACTAGCAGCTACTTCAAACTTATTGCCTGCGACTCGTACTTTTCCTCTCGTGGTCCAACTTTGATTGACAATCAGATCGAAAGTGAGAGAAAAATATACGACATTTGGTAAAAGTCGCCACAGTCGACGAAAACAATTGACATCAGTTCGACAAACAAAGTACGTGAACGCGGTTAAAATGTCCAGTCAAACTGGAAATCATACTCAGCGTAATCAGAGTACACCTGATTATTTTTTCTATATTTGTATATATATTTAGTATTGATTATCTCTTTGTACAAAATGTATGTCATCATACAACAACACTGATTTAATGCGTCTCTTTTCCAAGTATGAAAATATAACCGTGTCACACTTTAAACAATACAGCGTTGTTTTGGTGTTCCATGTAAAAAAAGCCAGAAAACAACATTCTGATGATATGTTAAATTATTCTTCACAGCATATATTGCAGTATCGAGTATTTCCTTTGCACGTCCACAATAGTTGACATGTACGTGTCAAATACTGAGATTATTTTTGCCATGATCACTTTACAAATTGCATAATTATTGAATACATCAGTCGTAAATTTCACCTTACACACACACACACACACACATGCACGCACACACACACGCAGACACACACATACACAGGCGTGTAGAACACATTTATTTTTCGCCTCATGTTCATGCAGGTGTGTAAACTAGGGGTGTCCGATCGCAACTGTTTACCGATATCAACCAATATCAATATTGACCTGGTTAACGTGAATCACTATGAGCTGCTGGTACTCACATTCTGCACACAACCTACTGATTATTACAATACATGAATAAAATGAGCTGGAATGCTGCCATCTAGTGACATTCACGTTAAAATGCAGCCTAAAATCATGCTAATATCGGGTCAATAATATCGGACATCCCAAGTGTGAACTGAATCTCCTCACTACTCAGCTGCTGGATGAAAGACACGAAATACCGGGTAGAGTAGCCGTAGAGTATCAGTGTAGTTGTGATAGAGTAGTGGTGTAGTAATGAGGGAGTAATAGTGTAGTAGCAGTGCAGTAGAGGTGAAGTAATGGTGGAGTAGTAGTGTAGTAGCAGTGTAGAAGTGGTTGAGTAGTTGTGGAGGAGTGGTACATGAGGGATGCAGTAGTAGTACTATAGTGGTGGAGTAGCAGTGCAGTTATGGTGGAGTAATGGTAGAGTAGTAGTGCAGCAGCAGTGCAGTAAAGGTGGATTAGCGGTAGGGTAGTGATGCAGTAGTGGTGGAGTAGCAGTGCAGTATTGATTGAATAGGGGTGGAGTAGCAGTGGAGTAGAGATGGAGCAGTTGTGGAGTAGTGGAGTAGTGGAGTAGTGGTGGAGTTATGATGCGGAAGTCATTTAGTGGTGATACAGTAGTGGTGGAGTAATGGTGGAGTAGCAGTGGAGCAGAGATGGAGTAGTGGAGCATTGGTGGAGCAGTGGTGCAGTGTGTTCACAGCTGGTTGGTCTGGTCTTCAAACACTGTGTATAGAGAAGTTAATTTTCTTTCAAAATAAAAGTTCAGCCTTGAGTGTGTATTTATTTCAGGACAGGTCTGTTCTTCTGCTCTTCTTCTCGCTTCACTCCCTACTTTCTCCTCAACTCCGTCTCCTCCTCATCGTCTTCATGTTAAAAATATTCTTTTTTTTTGTTCCTTTTTCCTCTGGGAACAAAGACGCCCTTCACTGGGAATTATTTATTCCCACTGAGAAGCGTCTTCTTACCCTTCACTGGGGAGAACAGAGGAATGTAAAAATAATTTGGAAAAATATAAAACATTTGGAATCATATTATTATATTTTTATCATATTAATAAATTAAAAGTGGAAGATAATGTATCTGGTTATTATAAATGTATTGTATGTATATGTATATAGATGCATTGTACTTATATATATTGATATATATTTATATGTTTTTCATATATTAATTTGCAATTAATACATTTGTATATTTATATGAACCAAATTTGTTTGTTTACATTTGTTTACATCTCCTCTGTTTTCCCAAATAGAATTGTTTTTGTAGACTTTTATTTTATAAACACAACATACTCAGACTCAAAGGAACTTTTTCTGGACTTCACAGATTTACAGAATTAATGTAAACATTTCAAAATAAAATCCCTCTCTGTTCTGCTGTCGGGGAAATAAATGTTCAGGCGAATGTACAGTCGTCGGTAACTTCTGGACCAACTTCTCTGCTCATGGAGACACATGGTTACATTTAGTACTAGTTGGTGTCCTAACCTAGTTAAACCCATTGTCAGTGCATGCACAACAATGTAGGACATCCACGAAGACAACTTTATGATTTCCAAGCGTCTTGTTTGAGGGAATTAATGTTTTTACTTCTATCAGTTTACGAATAACCTGGAAAAACAGCTGTGTGAAATAAAAGCCCACCTCAACGTCTCAGCCCACGGATGGACATCAGGAAACCGACCAATTAATAGAAGTTCTAGAAGACAGTGAGTCCACCTGGACCAGGATCTGTGTGTGTGTGTGCAGTAGACTAGAGTAGTAGCTGTACTGGTTGAAAACATTCAACATGAGTCGCGTTGGGTTCACATTTGGTTTTTGTCCCATCTCCTCCGCTCGTGTCTGGATCAGGATCTGCTGGTGACCTACTTCATCCCTCTCCGGAGCATCTGATTGGCTGCGATGAGCATCACGCTGATGATGAATGCAATGGCGAAGGCACAAATCAGGCTTTTGCGCACACATGTGTGTTTTTCCTGTTGTGTTGGACTGGCTGTGGAGACAGAAACCGGGAGAAACATTTCTGAGCGTCTTCAGATGTGGTGATGGACAGTGATCCCTCACCTATCACGGAAGTTTGAAGAAAGTTTATGAACCTCTGCCTGTTAATACCCCTCTCTAGGGATTCTCAACTGGTGGTTCACGACCAAAATGTGGATTGTGGACCCACTTCCATTGGGTTAAGGCAATAAAATGTTATGTTGATATTTTTTTTTTTAGCAAAAAAATTTACGAGATTGGATTTTTTAAAAATAGCAATTTCTCAAAACATTATGATAACTCTTTGTAAACTAATTTATCTGAGTTTTGCCTCATCCACCCTTTTGTCACTGCCTCATTGGACAATTTCCATCTCCATCACCCATCAGTTCAGAATGGATTTCAACCATACTGCCCCCTAAGCCTATCTGTGGTAACTACATTTGTTTTCCTCGTTGTCTTTCAATCTGCCTTGTTTTTTTAGTTTATCTCGATTATCATTATTGTTGCTGTACACGTGTGCACCCCCAGAGGGCGTACATACTGTCAATGGCCACGTGGGAGTCAGTACTGTTCAGGTGGCTCTCCTCGGTGATGATGATGTTCTCGATGTCTTTCATGGTCAGGTGGTCTCGGAAAGTGTCGTAGAGAAGCCTCTTCAGTTCGTCCACCGTTAGCTTCTGCATGTCGCACTGGCAGAGAGTGAGACAGGAGCAACAAAGACCTGTTAAGCGCGGTCAGCAGTGAATGAAGTTGCTCTGTGGGACAACTGTTCATTGAGTGCTTATTCAGGCACCTGGCAGCTGTCTCACTCTCTCAGCATCCGTCCTCTGTCTTGCTCTCTCAGCCTCAGTCCTCTGTCTCTGTCTCTCTTCATCAGCCTCACTCTATAATCCTTCTTTCTCTTACTCTCTCAGCTTCTGCCCCCTGTCTCACTCTCTCAGTCTATGTTCTCTGTCTCACTCTCACAGCCTTGGCCCGCTGTCTCAATCTCTCAGCCTCTGTCCTCTGTCTCTTTTCATCTGTCTCACTGTATAATCCTTCTCTCTCTTACTCTCTCAGCTTCTTTCCTATGTCTCAATCTCTCAGCCTTAGCCCTCTGTCTCTGTCTATTTTCCTCTATCTCAATCTCTCAGCATCAGTCCTCTGTCTCTGTCTCTCAGCCTCTGTCTCACTGTTTAAGCCTCTGTCCTCTGTCTCACTCTCACAGCCTCGGTTCTCTGTCTCTGTCTCTCAGCCTCTGTCTCACTGTTTAAGCCTCTGTCCTCTGTCTCACTCTCACAGCCTCGGTCCTCTGTCTCTGTCTCTCAGCCTCTGTCCTCTGTCTCACTGTTTAAGCCTCTGTCCTCTGTCGCCCTCCTTTAGCCTCCATCCCCTGTCTCTCTTTCCAAGTTTCCTTCCTCACTCTCACTTTCTCAGCCTCCATCCTCTGTCTCATTGATTTAATTCATCCATAGACTAACGAGGGACATCTGATCCACACTGTATACATATTTATTTATTTATTTTTATTGTTGTTTATTTATAGTTAAAGATTTACCAACAGGTTTTTTTTTCCTCTGAGTCTCAGCTTTGTATTTTAATAATCTCATCACAGCTTCAATGAATTACTGTCTTTTTGCTACAACACCTACAACAACATCAGTCAGAAAGATAATTTGTCTTTAACGTCTCAGATGATTTTTTATGTGAGTTGAAATATTCCCATTATTGTCAATAAGTCTAATAGAAGTATTTCATGAACTAGATCAGTACTTTAGGTCATCATAAATGATGACATCTGGCTCTGTGATGGTTCGGGGCTGCATTTTAGCCCAGACATGAGTTGGCATTAAACAACAAGTTCCTAAAGCAGAGGCCGGGGGGCCACCTGTGGCCCATGGACATCTTGTTTCTGGACTGTGTTTAACCAGAAATCTGAAACTAAATTAGAGATAATACTTAAATGATTTATTTGAGAATGAGTACGGGGGAATTCTATGGTATTTACTTTAGTAAAATAGTCAAGTCACTTTGGATCAAAGTGTCTGCTCAATGCAAATGAAAAAATTCAGTGATATCTGAGCTGTAGCGCCCTCTAGCCTCAATGCAGAACCTACTACACTAAGTTCTCTGCTTGTTGTTTATTTCCACTGTTGATGCTGCCCACACTGCAGGTTACCTTCCAAAACACAGAATCAAAATCAGCTCCGTGGAACTTGTCAGGCATCCCAGCACTGGAGAGTTTGGGGCCGAGCAACGTGACGAACTCCTCAAAGCCGACCTGACCGTCGCCTGATAGAGAAAAGACACAGACACAGACGCAGACGTGGCTCATATGCCGGTTCTGAGCGTGAAGCAGGAAGTCCTGCGAGGGTGAGACGAACCCACCGTCCATGTCCAGTCTTTGGATGATGACCTCCAGCTCCACCTCGTTGGGCATGTAGCCCAGCGAACGCATGGCCGTCCCTAACTCCTGCTTGGAGATAAAGCCGTTGCCATCGCGGTCGAAGACTTTGAAAGCCTCGCGTATCTCTGGTGGAGGAGAAGAGTGACAATAATTGAAAAGGACGGCTGGACAGGATGGGAAAAAAGAAGCACTTTCACACTCCAGCAGGCAGCGCTGTTGTGTTCAGGGTTTGTAATTCAGTTCTGGGTTCTGATGAACTTTTCAGAAAGTTCCACACACTCACAGCTCTTTGGCAAAGACAACTGGGAAATTCCATTATTGATGACTTGATCTTAGAGTTAAAGTTCCATCGGTTCCATTTGTCCAAGTGACATTTTTTATATGTTATAAAATATATTCATAAAACAAATATCTGCCAATATTGTTCAAACACTTCAATTCTGATCCTTTTATCAATTAATACCAATTTAGTCCTGGTAATATGTGTGAACCACTGTAAGAATATGAGAACAATAAAAAAATAAAAGCTTCATTGCTGCCATCTAGTGACAATCACTTTAATATACAGCCGTTTTTCCCCAAAACTATTTTTAGGACAGGTCTTCTTGGTAATGCAAGCATTGCGGGTGTTTCTATCAGAGGAAAAATTGATTAAAAATTCTTACAGATACAAAATATACTTCTATATCAGGTGGATAATATCGGTTAAAATCCGAAGTCCCAAAATATCTGTAAGAATTATTATTAACTTAACGTTATTGAGAAAGTTCAATAACAACATCTATGTTAGCCCTAAAAATGGTGTTTGGGAAAAAAAAACTGCTGTATGGGGAGTGAAAGTCACTAGATGGCAGCATTGCAGCATATTTTATGAAAATATTTTATTAATCAAGGTATTTTCTGCACGGTGACGGTGCCAGCAACTCACACAGAGGTGTTTGTACAATTTCAGCAGGAAGTCAACATCAGACATTTCTAGTTAAAGTGCAGTCCTGAAACACGGGCAAAAACTCTGCCTCCAACCGCGGTCTCCGTCAGCAGCTTCTCTCAGCCCACCTGTAATAAACAGCCTGAGAGTTGAAGTCATTGTGGTCATGAATCACCGTCAACAGGTGAGGTGTCTGCCAACTGTCACACTATTTGTGCCTCGGCTTAGTTGAGATTTATTGCATTGTTGTCTACGTTTTCAGTCCATTACAGCGGATAAAAATTTTACACTCAGAATTTTAATGCTCTCATAAAAAAAAAAAAAGAAAAGAAGATGGAGGCCGGGGCGGGACGCCGGCTGAGTTCTGTGGCGCCGCGCACAATGGGTGGCTGTAGATCAAGGTTTCAGCACCAGGGGTAGAGTCTGTAGCCACGTGTGATCCATTCAAGGATTCCGTCTGTGACAGATTTAACAAAGACACAAAGATTCACGGGCGACTGGACCGAATTCTACGCCGTTAATATTTAACCACCAGTTCAAACACGGCACAAATGATGTGGCATCGAGCCTTTCACTCTGAGGTGGATGCCAAATGGATTTGCATAGTGTCAGGGGGAGGGCATGGGGAGGAGGAGGGAGGAGGGAGGACAGAGGAGGTGCTGTGCCATGGAAAATGATAATGAGGTTTGTCCAAATGTTGGAGTTGAAAAATTTTGGTAAATTGGACAAAGGATGTTGGAGGTGGAGCTGCCAGGCAGAACGGGAACGTCACAGATGGAGGTGACGGAGGAGGTGAAGGTGGTTGGTGTCATAAGAAGAGGGTGATGGGCCCTGTAGGGGGCAGCCAAGACACAAACACCTCCAAGATCCCAAACCCTATCTATCTATCTATCTATCTATCCATAAAACTCAATAGCCGTTCGACCGATTTCCGACAAAGCTACAAATTTCAAGGTTGATTTTTTTTCTAAAGTTCACTGAAAAGTCAGACGACCCTCAAAGGCAACATGACAAATCCAGAGTAGATCCAATCTAAATCCTGCTTCTATTCCAGTTTTTGGGAGTTTTTCTCTGCAGCCCAAATTGATTTGGAACCATTTCTGAAGGAGCCTTGTGTTATTAGCCAGTTTGGAATTGTTTCCTGAATCATTTATGTCCCATCTGCTCCAGGGTTGACGTCTTCTAAGCGTTAACAGACGCTTAGAAGACGACATTCCCATTAAACCTTGGTTTTAAACCCGTAATGTGGAGGAAATACAACAAATAAAATTCAATAAAGTGTTAGTAGAAAACAACTTTTCTGTCAGCCTGGAGTGGAAGTTGCACAAAAGTCTCTGGCAGCAACTTTAGGCATAAATGACCAATAAATTGATGTATAATTCTGCCATCTAGTGTCCATTACTTTCATATGCAGCTGTTTTTCCTTAAAACTACTTTCAGACCAAACATAATTTAAGGAAATGTAGACATTGTAATGACGGGTTTTCATAAATGACAATGATTCCTCCATTGTATCCACTGTCCCTCCATTGGACATGTCCAAACCATCTCAATCTGTCTTCTCCAGCTTCTTTTTCTCCAAACCTCTGTGTTGTCCCTCTAATCACCTCATTCCTGATCCTGTCCATCCTTGTCTCTCCTAAAGAGAATCTCAGCAGCCTCTTTAACTATCTCCTGTCTCCTGTCTCTTCCTCTGTCTATTCCTAGTGTCTCTAAACTGTCCATCATGGCTGGTCTCATAACTGTCCTGTAGAGATGGAAAAAAAAGGATTCTAATTAAAAACTACAAAAAAAGAAAAATGAAAATAAATAAATAAAAAAACAACTACAAAATAAATAATAAAAATAAAAAATAAAAAATAAATAAATAAAAACAAACAAAAAAAAGCAAAAAAAATAAAACCAATGTGTGATTTCTTTCTTGCACATATATATTTATTTTCGTGAATCAGTGAGTCAACTGACAGCTCGGCACTCAATGAATTAATTTTGATTTTTAAAGCATCAACGTGGATGAATGAATAAATACAGCATTTTTAAAGAGGAAAAGAAGAAGATTCTGAACAAAACAAGTTAATTAACAAGAGGAGCGAAGAAAACCAGAAGAAACAGCGTCCACTCTTCCTCCTCCACCTCCTCCTCCTCCTCCTCCTCCCTCTGTTGTTGATGTTCACTCCATCTCTATCATCACAGCAGCAGAACTCCATAAAGAAGCTGACATTTGTTCCTGAAAACCTTCTCCCAGGTGGACCTCCAGTCTCTGTATCCACGGTTACGGCCTTGACAGGGAACAGCACCACCTGTTGGGCCACATAAATCCAGCATCTCCTGGACAACTTGATGTGGTTTGTCTGACCTGAGCCTTGACACATCAGACATGACATGTTTGTGTAAATCGCAGCCTTCGTCTCAGTTTGGACTATTGTTGTCTTCCTCCCACCGCGGAGGTCAAAGTCGCCACCTCTGGACGACCGTGACAAATAATAAATAACAGCGAGACAGCTGAGGAGTGGACGCGGAAATATGGAAAACAGTGTGAGTGTGTCCACACAGGAAGACAACGGACAAAGAAAATAAAAGAAGAAGAGAAAAAAAATCAACAAACCAATAACCAATCAAAAGAAGTCCCAAGAAGAAGCAGCTTTTCTACAGTTTTCTTAATTCTGGTTTATTGTCTGCCATCTAGTGGTAAAACTTACATATATATATTTATAACCAATTGACCTTTTGTAGTGAATATATTTAGCCCCTGGCTGTAGTTCTAAGTGAATCTCAAGACCAAGGAAGCTCTGGGCAAACTAAGGCCCGGGGACCAGTTGTAGTCCATTTGGCATCTTTATCTGTCCCACTGAACTTAGCCAGATGATACGACAAATTTATATTAGCATTAACCTTCTGCCTTTTCCCTTGAAATGTCAACATTTCCCTGATAGATAGAGTAGAAAAGGCTAATTTTCTGCTTTGCACAAATGCACCAGGTTTGGCCCAGGAGTTGAAACTTGTTCTAGCGAGATCCTGTTTAGAGGAAAATGTAGATGAAGTAAGTTTTACTGTAGGTTGTGTTTTTGACAACATCACTGACTGAGTGTAGGTTTTTTCAGATTGACACGTTCGCCAGTGGACGCCATAAATCACAGAAGTTCAATCTGTGTGCGATTAATGACGTTCTCATTAAAAATCTAATTAAATTATGAGCTGATAGAATGTGGGACGTACAAGGTTAACCACAATTAGTGTGTTGATTCATGACATTTGTATCCCGTATATAGCGCCCCCTGCAGGGGGAGTGATTCTTCCATATCCATTATTAGTAATACTTAGATTTTTAGCGTTAGAGTGTTCACGTGGGACAAAATAAAATCATTGACTGACTGATGATGTCATAGGAGGTTAAAGTACCAGCTGCCAGAATGGTTCTCGAGGTTCTAAGCTGTTTGGTTTTTGACCTCCTCTGTCCTCCAATCACTGTCTCCGGTTTCGTCTCTGTCTCCTCGTCTTTCTCCAAACACAGAGTGTAATAATAAAAGAGCTCCGCCCCCCCGGCCCACCCGCCGTCCCAGCGACGTGAATCACTCGGCGCTAACGTCTGCTGACCTTCAGTGGGACCTGAGAGGCAGCGAACAGATCGGATCCTCTGACCTCTCCGACTGACCACCAGGGTGATTCATGCAGAAAAAAAAGGACGAAGGCCAAGAAGAAAGACCGCTGCTCCCTGGCAGCCGGTGCTGGCAACAACACTGGCTGAAGAGTCGTCTCCGTTTCAGGGGAAATCCCATAATAATGGTGGTAAAAATAGAGGAAAAGAAAAGGAAGGTGGACGTGAAGGGAAAAAAAACATGTCCTTCAGGGAGAAGAAGAACAAACAGCTCTGATACTGAACACAAACACATATAAAATAACTAATTTGAATGGATTTTAACGAGCTGTTCACACCCATTCACACCAAGCAATTCACCCCACTTCTTCTTCTTCTCCTCTCAGCTTGTCCCTTTTTTTCAGAGGTTTCCACAGCGATTTCCATCTCCACCTGTTCTCTCCATCTTCTACTCTGACTCCCACTACCTCCATGTCCTCCATCACTGCATCCATCAATCTCCTCTTGGTCTCCTACCTGGTAGCTCCATCTCTAGGATCATTCTTCTACCAACGTGTCTCCACTGTCTCTGCATGAATAGATTTATTTGGACTTTGAGGTAAAAATCCTGGACATGTTTTCAACCTTTATATGTTTATATGTTGGCGATGGAAAATCTTCATCATATGTCAGTGTGAAGAAGCAGAGACTGGAGGCTTCACTGCAAACAAAGTCATCATCATCATCATCACACCCTCAGAGTCAGAGTCCAAATCCTGAGTGAGTGGATTTACCGCAGCAGCCCTGCAGCCACTACAACTCCTGCTGCAAAAAGTCAGGAAATACAGCCACGACCTGCAGCCTCTCTCGTCACTCTGGGAAAAAACAAAAAAAAAACTATAAAGAATAATTAAATTCAGCAGCGGCTGCTGTTTTTCTGTGGTGCAGTGAGAAGAGAGAAGATTCAGGCTGAGAAGAAGATCTCTGCTCTGTGTGTGTGTGTCTGTGTGTGTGTGTGTGTGTTATCTGAAGACCCTCAGCAGTAAAACTCTACAGCAGCTAATGAACACATCTGCACAGAACTGAGTAACGACCGCGTTAACGGCAGATAAACGAACGCACGGTCAGAGTGTAAACAATGATCAGGTGAAGTTTCCTTAATCAGTGTTTTCACAAGAACCAAGAAGAAGTTAAGGAGAAAAAGACTAAAGTCAGGAACTGAAGAAAAGAACCGATGAAGAACAACTAAATGAATCGATTAGATCATCAAAAGATATTACAAAATTAATTACATACTAGGGCTGTGCAAATTAATCGTTTTGGATCAGTTTGGACCGAACTGAATCGAATCGGATTGAACTGGATCGATCATTAAATTTTTTTTATGAATCGTTCCTGAATCGGATCGTAGCCTGTGAATCGAGATATGAATCGGATCGGTATGTGAATGAATCATCACACCCCTCATATACACTACATATACTGTATATATATATATTAGGGTTGTGCAAATTAATCGTTTTGGATTGGTTAGGACCGACCTGAACCGAATCGGATCGAACTGGATCGATTGTTTAATGTTTTTTAATGAGTCGTTCCTTAATTGGATCGTAGCCTGTGAATCGAGATATGAATCGGATCGTTATGTGAGTGAATCGTCACACCCCTATTACATACTATTAAAATATAATAATAACCTTAATCTTCTTTAATCTTTTACCATGAGCTCAGAAACTTGAGCCCAAAGATCTTTGTTTTCTCTTCATTTGTCTCAGTGATTGTTGTATCACATGGTTCGGCTGCAGCAGAACTTTGAAGAAGGTCGTGGACGGAGGTGAGACATGTGACCAAGAGACAGATGGAGGAGAGAATCATGTAAAGTCAAACATTTTAATTACGCGGCCTGGTACCAACTGACTATGGACCTGTGCTGGTCCACGACCCTGCTGTTGGAGACCACTGCTGTAAAAACACTGTTGGAACCAGTTCTTCCAACGTTCTTTATCCAAACCTCAACAAATCCCAGCCTTGATAAGGAACTCACACCAATGTTTTAGACTCATACCGCCCCCTACAGGTCTAAAGTGTCATTTTTTAAATTTTAATTGAGATGTTTCACATCTCGTGGACTGACGGCTGCAGTCCAGCAACTCTGACAGAGTGGAAGTCACTGCCACGGGGACAACAGCAGGACAGCAGTTAGTGTCTGTTCAGCCATAAAGGTTTCCCTCTGTCACATCAACACATGTGGTTTTAGAGCAGCTGCCAGTTTACTCTAAGTTATGAGCCGAGCTTTATGGGCTTTATGGGCTCCACCTTTGCTGGAGCGAAGCTCTGCAGACAGTCCTTACGAGGAGGAGGACGCTGATGTCAGGACAACGTCAGGACGACGATGTTGTTTTGGTTTAGTCTGCAGTAAAGTCAGGGGTGAAATCCTGAATTGTTTGAGGATTTCCCACCTGCACAGTCAGACAGTGGAGACAAATGATAATGTCCATCCATCTTTGGTCCATTTGAACCTGAAAGAAGTGACTTTCACTCAGGATCAACTTTTTCCTCAGTGATTGAAGAAATTAATTAAATTCGTTAAAAAAAATCTTCTTGAAGTCATTTTTTAGACCAATCAAGGCAAACTGTGCTACTGTGGGACACGCTGATGGACATGGACAAGGGATTGTGGGAAGTCAAGAAGGACACAAGCAGGATGTGACCATAAATATAAATATAAATATAAATAATATATTCATGTATAATATAATATGTACATTATATATGTTTATTCATGGAGAATTCACCTTGTGTTAGATCATTCAGCCACCAATATATACAGCATATATATATATATATATATATATACATATATACATTTATATATGTATATATATATAGTAACCTAATGTTGCCTGCATCAGATATTAACCTCATATATATATTTATATGTATCTATATCTATATGTGTCCATGTATGTAGATATGGGTATATACATGTGTAATACATGCACATATGTATTGTATTTGACATATATGTTACATAAATTATATACTGTATGTATATATATATATAACACATGTACATATATTAAATGCAAATGTACTTTATATATGTGTATGAATGTATTTATCTACATATGTGTACATTTATACATACATATACAATTTATATGTGTTATATTTTTAATTATATTTATACAATCAGGCGTGTTACATGTTTTTATATTAATATTATACTTATATGACATACACATATTTATATGTGTCTCATGTAATCATATCTAAACACATATACAATAACACTTAAATATAAAATACAATCATGGTATATTGAAATATAACAGTACCCACACCACACTCTGAGTTTTCTACCTTGATTAGAATCGTGGTTAAACACGTGGCGCTGGAATAAACTCTGGGTTGGATCCAAACTACTGAACGTGGTTAATGTGGGTGGAGATGAGGAGACATTTGCAGCAGGACAACGACGGTCGCACTGACACCGTGACGTTGTTTCCACGGGCCGAGCCCGGGCAGCAGTGGCAGCTCCTAATGGATCTGAACAGATGGTTGGTTACAGTCTGCAGGGTCGGAGGTCAACCTTTGTTGCCCTTGTGTGGTGCAGTTGTCAGGAGTCCAGTCAGACAGGTTCTCGCACCTCTCCAAGGTCTGTTTCAGCTGGGTTCAGAAAGTAGATCATTACCAGGGTTTGTCTGATATTAAAGTGTTCGTCGATTTCCAACGTTGCATCGGATTTCAACTTAATCTCCATCCATCCACCAGGCAACAGGGGCAGCAAGTCCCACAACTGCCACCCAAATCAAATTGCTCTGTACCAGCCAATCATGAACCTTCCTGGTGGTGTTCCACCCACTGGAAGCCAACCATCCCATGACTAAAACTTGCCACGGAGTTGAACCATGGGTTCCACAGCAACGACAGAAACTTTGCCTCTGGTCCAACACGGTTGCCCAACAAAATAAATATAATTGACATAAACATAGATGAATTGGACTGAATAATAAACATGACAAAATTTGCTACAATGCTGCCATCTAGTGGCTTTGACTTTCATATACAGCTGTTTTCCCCCAGAACTATTCTTAGTTGGTGAAGCCAGGCATTAGCTGAATGGATTTTGATTAGCAATGGCGAAAAAAAATACATATATGCGGCCACTAAACGTAGTAATGCTAATATTGACTGACCGATATTATTAGCCCATATTTGCATTGCTAGTTTTTCCAGCTGTCGATCTGTTGTGTCTGTACAGATGTGAAATTACCGTCGTTCTTTCCCTCAGCTCTGCTCCTCAGGACTCTTTTAGCGACACGACTGTAATCACAGTATTGTTCACGCCAACACGTCCATTAAGAGTGTGTGTGTGTGTGTGTGTGTGAGAATAGTTTGCTGGATGTGTACGTGCAGGCAGGCAGTGCCAAGAGTCTCCCTGTGTAATGAGCTCGGTCCTAAAACCAGGATCCAGATCCAACTTCAGCCCATTAAGCCTGGACGACCAGGACACGTGGCTTCACCTCAGATGCTCCGACTAACGCACGCTGACATTTCTCCACCTTTAAGGTCATTATCTGGTTGTAGGAATTAATGGATATAAATGGAATTTTGACCCAAATTGAGGGCTGAACATTATGAATGTGTTAAAGTTAATTTAATGTTACCTGAGGTCACACCTGTTCACCACAGGCCTCACAAGGAAGTTAGTGGAACTGTTGCCTGATGAGGTTCAAAGGCAGCAAAGACACCTGGGTAATGTAGTTGACTTTAAAAATGTGAGACATTCAGTTATAAAAAGGAGAGTTAGTCAGTAGGGAGCGCTGTGCTTCCCTTATGTTATATATTTCAATCACTAACGTCACCTGTTAATGTATCAATATATATACTGTATATTGTTGTTTTGACATAGAGAAGACATATATTTATATATGCACACATATATAATATATATTTACCAGTACACACATATATTTATAAATATTGATCTCTCTCTCTCTCTTTCTTTCTCTCTCTCTCTCTCTCTCTATATATATATATACATATATATGTGTGTGTGTACATTATATATTTAATATTTAAAGATACATTCATGGAAAATATATAAATATTTTGTGTGTATCAATAATATTTTCTTCTACATATCTATATCTATGTCTATATATATTAGTCTCTTCTATCTTTCTATCTATATATAGATAAATATATTTTACATATATCAAACTTTTATCTTCTGTACAAATAATGCTATTTATGTCCTATATATTGATATGTATGGCTACAAAAAGAAGGACAGATGTGTTTATATGTATATATGTATAAATAAACATATATATGTAGACACATATATTTATATATAAATATATGTGTATATATGTATATGTATATATATATATATATATATATATATATATACATATTTACATACATACATACATACTTGATATGTCTCTGTGTCCTTGACCGTACTCGTGTACATCATGGAGACATCCTTCATCCTTCCTTCTTCTACACTAATCCTGACTGAGCTGCTGTTTCCGTTTCACCCTGGAGCTAAAGGTCTGACAGTGTTTTGCATTTACGGTCGGTGGTGAGACACACGCCGTCTCACTACCAGGTGCAATGTCACGGCGTCCTTGCGTGACGTGTCTGTGGACTTTATATTAATGTTGAACCAAGACGTCAGTTTGGACCCAAACAAGTGACTCAACATTTTATTTCCTAACTTTGACTTTGACATAAACACGACTTGGTCGACGTCCAAGTCTGAGACACTTCATTACAAGAATAAAACCCGTCTCTGTTTAATAGATTTAACTCCATAATCACTTTATAATGTGTTTATGATCCACGTCCACGTCATATAGAGACGAGCTCCGTCTCAGACGGACAGAAATTCATAAATGTGATTACAAAGTAATTAAGGTGAGATGAGCAATCAGGGAACGTCTGTCCCTCAGTAATTAAATATTTGGTGAAATAATCAATATTAATAAGCTAATTTACTGAAGTTCACGCAGCTCCGTCCACAGAGGATCAGGGTTCAGATGGAAGAGGAGGAGCAAAGATAAATCTGCATGGAGACGGATGACGATGTCAGTGGTGGTCAGTCTGGTCTGTCACTTCTACTATGCTGCCCCCTGTTGTTGGCTGGTTTTCACCTTCGTATCACGACACACGATTGGGCCAAAAGATCAAACTGATCCCCAATATTATCAGTTGTCTTGTGGGAAAATCAAAGGTAATTCCACGGAAAATTTGTTGGAACATTGTTGAAAAAATGGGCTCAATAATGCATTGTGTGATGCATATACCCTCTCTTCACCGCTAGGTGGCACTGCTCCGGATAAGGAAAAATAAAGTAGTGTTCACCCTGGATGCTGTTGAAGTGTGAGGCTGTGCATTGGCAGCAGTGCATTATGGGATCAGTCAGACTTTTCTTAAACAATCCGTCCTTGATCCAGCAATTTCAGAAAATTCGGGAAAACACTGTGCGTTTCTTTCCGATGGTTTTGCTACGATCATGTGACTTTGTTGTGGATGAGGCCAATTTTGCGTAGTCTGGCGTACATAGGTTAATTACTGAGATGTTATTATCACCTCATTATCACCACCTATTGATCGATCACATGAAAATAAAAACCTTATTGAAACCTTGGTTGCCACTGGTGAACCAATCGCACTGTTTCCCAAACTGATTTACGTCGTCCAATCACATCAGAGCATGTGATGTGAGAACATGTGATCTGTGAACTGTCATCCCTGCGATTCACTCATACAGTACAGCAGCAGATGGATGCTGTCATTGGCTATAGCGTCACCTCCCCTCTGGGTGGCACTGCTGCGGAGATGGTGTTGACCCTGGATGCCGCTGAGGTGTGAGGCCGTGCATTAGCAGCAGTGCATTATGGGTGCACTCTTCCTTGGATAAATCCGTCTTCGCTCCAACGCTCCGTCACGCTACGTTCTGAATACTTAATGCAAGTCAATTAGCAGAACGGGAGTCGGACTTCTTTGTCGTCCGAAGAGCTGCGTCATCACCTCCTTCGTTAACCTCCCCTGTCCCCTCCACAACAACAATGCCCCCTGTCTTCTAAGTCTTCGCTCCTCTGGTCCTTTTGACTCTTCCACATTGGTCCCTTTTTAATTAAATTTATGCCGCTGTTGCACTTTCAATGTCAAACAGGTGGAACAAAGCGAGGGCGAGACGCCACTTGTGCACGCAGATAAAGGAGGAAATGGAATTCCCTTCCTATGAAAAGATTTCTTGATACCAAATCTGATTGGACTTATCTCCGACTGTTGTAGCCTCGCTGGCTTTCTTCCAAATGGCCGTCCCTGCTCTGCTCTGCTCTACCTTCTCACTGTGAGACAGCATTTGTCAAAAACAGAGCCTGGGTCCTCGCATCTGCACGACTAATATTTAGAACCGGGAACGATCGCATGAATCTTTGATGCGGTTTAAGTGCAGCGTCGTCTCCGGGAAGTGTTGTTTCCCATCAGTTCATATGGAGAAGAGATTCATCCATCAAGGATTTATTTTATTAATGGAGATTTAATTACATCTCCGTGTAGTTCAACCACCTGTCACATCTTCTCTGACTCCTTCAGATGAATCATCATTAGGCTTCGAAACCACAGCTGAAGAGTCAGCTGGAGACAAAAAAATCCAACTAAGGAGAACTAGTTCCCAGAAATTCTCAGCTCCAAACGCCTCTTGAGGAGAAAATGTCCAATTTCCTCAGACTCATATTTGGTTTTCAAGCCTCTAAGTCAGATGCAAACTTTTGGAGATACAGGCCACAACTGGTCCTGGACATGTGTCCAGGGTCCAGGTCAGGAGCAGATGTAACGTTCATGTCAACCAACACAACTGAAATACAAAAGTCATTCAAAAAGACTGAAATGCTTTTAGCCTCATAAATGCCACCTGTAGGGTAGACCTGGTCATTGCATGGAAAAAGTAGTCGTATAATCACCGTAAGGGATTTCTGATATTAAAGTTGTCTCAGATTCCTATTTGGGAAAAAAAAATCTGATAATTTATTCCTCAGATTTTTTTTTTATTTCCTGGATTATAAGATATTATTGTTGGAGAAAAAAAAATCTTGCTGATGCTAATGTCGGGCCAATATAACTCGACAGATATTGTCAGACATCCTTAATTTAATTTAAAAAAACTTAAATAATTTGGACAAATTTGGCAAAGATAAATAAAAAACTAAACGGCCACATCAGGCCCCCGACCCCTAGTTTTCCCAAATCTGATCAAGTTTAATTACCACATTTTACCCTCAATGGTTCAATTTCAACAAGGTTAAAAGTTCAGTTATGCAGAAGGACATGAATTTGAGGTGACACATATTTCTAGAGGAATTTCATGCCAGGTTGCCTAACGCAGTGTGAATCAACCACTGAGTTCTGCCAGATATAATCAGTTTTGTCGTGGGAAATTTTCCAATTTCGCATTTTTTTTGGAGACTCAAAATATGCCATTGTTGGCTACACAAGCAGTGTGTTGCAGAGTAATTATGTATTAAATCCTCTTTGCCAATAGGCGGCAGCACAGCACTTTGAGACAAGCTCCAAAGATTTTATATTGTTAAAAAAAACTACAGAGTTTCAATTTTAAACATTTTCAGCTCAAAAAACGTAGAAAAAATAGGTGTCTATTGATCGTCACCATCTGGACCAGATTGACTTTGTGCTACTGCAGTGATACTGAGCGCCACCGAGAGGCAAGGCCGGATTAACGGGATGGGCTTAAGGGGCTGCAGCCCTGGGCCTCACCACCAGGGGGAGATCTCAGGTTATTGATGTCAATTGTCTAAAATCAGTTGAATTCTACTCAGTTACTTTACTTCAAACACCCATAAAAATCAACTCTTTTAATGGGGTTGGATGGGTTTTATGGGAAAATATTATAGGTAGGAAAAAACTTCAGATATGGCTACACATTTTTGCCAGGGGTAGGAAAATACTTCAGAATAACAATACCCACGCTTTGTTGATGCACAGTTCCCATAAAGATGAAACATTGAATTTGGTTTCTCTCGCTCATCTATTACCACATGGCAGGTGCAGCAGTCTCCATAAACACCACCCAAATCACACTGCACCACTGGCTCGCAGTATGGTGCGAGTGAGTATCAGTTTAGCAGATGAAGGTGAACGACCTTCCAAGGAACAGCAGAACCAGTGCAGTGCAATGATAAAACCTTACAGAGTAAATAAATACTCCAGCAAAATGACATTAAACATACCAAGAAATACTCTGTAAAAACTGTAAACAATTTAGAATAAACAATGGCTGCCCAGTATTTGTTCATTTTTCAGGAAACTTCTGATTCCGTCATCAACCAATACCTTCAAAAACTGAAGTCAACATTTAAATACATTAGAATCATTTCATCTTCATCTGCTGCCAGATCTCAGGGTTAGCTTCTCCATTACTGCCACCCAAACCCCCCTGCACCATACTGTGAGATTAGAAATGTTAAACTTCAAATAAAAGAAGAGAAAACGCAGACACAGGGCAGAGTTCTGACCAATAAAAGTGGAGAATTATTAGGAACCAGAAAACTCCACCTTCAGACCAAACTACAGAATCTGTCAAATGTTCCACAGTCGGAGTGAATGTCGTGAATATGAAGAATGAACGTGTGAAAAAAAATCATCACGATCTGCAGCTGCTCTGAAGGATCAGATGGGAAGAAGACCACCCACAGACTGACGAGCCCGCGGTCTTCAGATCACTTCAGCACCCCGGAGAGAGCCCGAGGCTGCCGGCGGCTCTCCAGGGTCCTGAACCGCCTCACCGGCCCGGAGGAGCCGGGATTTTTCCTCTTTTTTTCCCCTTTAATTCTGGGTTGACCGACAGAACCGACACTCACCTTCCACCTCGTCCTCAGGCAGGTTAACAGGGGTCCGGTAGGAGAGGACATCTGGAATAGTGCAAAGTCCCTTGTACATGAACCTGGTGGTCACAGCACGCACTGGCATTTCTGCGAGGGGAAACCAACAACTGAGTGTCGATCTTCATATAGCCCAGCTCTCCGGAGTTTCCAACCAGAGACCGTTCTTCAGCTGCAGCCCTCGATCCCGTCGAAGGAAACCTCCAGGAAAAGTTCGATTCCCGCCGAAGTCGCGTTTATTTGCGATGTTTTGTGCGCAAAAAAAAAAAAATGCTGGTAAAAATCCGCGTCGAGCTGCGTATGTCGAAGCCACAGCCCGCGGTCTGAGTGCACAGCCTGTTGCAGCTCACTGAGGTCTGGGAACCGGAGGAACAGACACAAGAATTTCACCAAAAAACTTTTCCTCCGCGGCCCCACGCGCGCAGACAGGAAGGAACGACGGAGGGTTCGAATCCCTGGCAGAGCCTCGACAGGTGGATCAGCTCATCATCAAAATCTGACCCGGAGACTGAAGATGCGTTTGCTTGCTGTTCCATTCGTGCACATTCTCCCGCCGCAGCCCTCGGTGTGGAACCAGGCCGAGGACAAATACATGTAAAATCACACAAATAAAAAACCCAAAAACTTTGAGGAGATTCGATTCAACCTGGAGGGAAATCTTTCTGCTTCTTATTTGTCGCCTGGATTTTTCAAACAGTCTTTTCTCATTTTCCTCCGCAACACTTTTCTGTCTCGGATCTGCATTTTCTCAGATGAAATAAAAAGAATCCAAATAAAACAAAACAGAAAGAAGTGACAGCAGCAGCAGCAGCAGCAGCAGCAGCAGCAGCAGCAGCAGCAGCTTCTGCCCAGGAACCAGGTACAAACAGATTCGTTTTCCTGGAGAGTAGCTGCAAGGGAATCCTGGGTGTACCCCTCTTCCTCCTCCTCCTCCTCCTCCTCCTCCGCTGAGACAGACAGTGATGCTCTCCCTCCTCCCTCCTCTCCCTCGCCTCCCCCTCCCTCTCCGTCCCACAGGTTGCGCATCTCGCTCTCGCTCGGATCCCATTTTCTGCTCCCGCCGCCACAGACATCGTACCCGGAGTCGGAGGTTCTTTTCCTCCCGCTGCTCATTCCTGATGGAAATTCCCACGTTGCTCCAGGTTCCAGAGGTGTTTCCTGGGTTGTTCTGGTGCCTGGATGTGATCTCATCACGGTGATGAATGACGTGACGTCACAGTTCAGCAGGATGTTAAAGAGGGTAAACATTTTCAAATATACATTAAGCAGATGATTTTCTCTAAAGCAACATTTCTGGGAATCGAACCCAGGACCCTCTGTGCAACATAGTTGTCCTCCAGACCCTCCCTCGTCTCCTAACAACTCATACCAACGTCTTCATGACGACCTTCATCAAGGTTCTCTGGTTTTTCTTAAGTTCTCATTATGAGGAGTGGACCTCAAGGTTTCAGGTTCTAATCCACCTGCTGCCAGTGAGGTTCTCTGAACATAGCAGCATCCTGACCCTGGGATGAGCAGATAAAGGAGAACCATAAATGATTCTTGTAGGTATAAGATAAATATTCTAACCCTAACAATGAAAATATTAGATATTTTAAAAAGCGCAGTCGTGGGCCCAATCGTACAGTGCAGTGTGCCATACTAGGCCCCCGGGCTGCAGGTTGATGATCAACCTGCTCCAACCAGGGGTCAAATTGGTTCCTAAAACTTGCTCCAGGGCCGAGTCAGGAGCAGAGATGGAGCATTTGAGTCAACCTTATCTTTATTCCTTTCAACCTGAAAATGTGCAGTGATTGAGTAAAGAAAAAAAGTAAAATATTTTTTAATGCTTATTATTTTGTAACCCCGACTCCAGACTAACCCTGGTCTCCCACTAAGGACCAGGAAGTCCCTTCCTGTTGTCTCCTCCCTGGTCTTAAACAACATTGTGTCCTGTCTGTGTGACAGGGAAGAGAAACTGCATCAACAGGTTGTTTTTTTTATTTTATTTTATCTCAGTTTTGCTTCTCACTTTGTCAAATTGAAATCAAGCCTCAGGCGACATGACTTCAATATATTCCAGGTGTGAAATAGAAGTCGCTGAGGAGGAAAGAAAATCCACTGAAATTCAAAGTGTGTTTTTTATTTATAGTTGGAATTATTTATCAGGGACAAAAAAAGAAAACACACACACACACACACACACCTTCAAAGTCAAGATCCAAATGTGGTAAATAAATATCTGGAGGAAATAGCGCAGTCTGGCCACCAGGGGGTCGGGATGGAAAATATAGTTGAAAAGGTGAAACAAACTTTGTTTCACTTCACGGTGATAAACAGTAAATAGAAGAGAAACTTGGTGTTAATTTTTAATAAACTGTGTTGTTTTTCCTCTCATTCATCAGAATAAAGAAGGAAAAACGAAATATTCAACATTTAATGAATGATTTAAGAAATTTGATTTTGGAATTACTGATTATTTTGATTGGTATTCACTTACTAACTTACTAAGTTTTGTCATATTAGTTAAAGTGCTTTTTTGCTCAAAGGTCCACAGTCAACGTGTCAGGTTTTCATCATTTCGGTCAGGGGGGGTTAGAACTGAGAACTGCTGCTAAACCCATGTCCTTCCTCAGGTAAAAAAATGGCTGCAGGTGAATCAAATATTTAGAATGAAATATATGTCTGAGTTAACCGCAGTTGGGGTCATTTTAAGATTTGGTCTGGGCAGCAAGTGGGCCACGAGCCATAACTTGAAATAACCTTTTTTATGATAGTTGTCAAACCAACAGCTCAACTGTTAACGTAGGAAACTCTCCTCTGACCTTTTCCTTTTCCCTCTTCCTCTGTTCCCTTCTTGTTCAGTCCAGTTTTTTCCTGACCTACAGACGTGGCATTTGTGGGAATCGTTCCAATCTTTCAGGAAATAAACGTTGGTTTGTGGCCCAGACTCCAGGACTTCTCAGACTAAAGGAAGAAACATGAAAAAACTCCCAGGAAACAACTTGCTGTGAAATTGATTCATGTCACATTTCTCCACACAACAAGAATCCGCAGAGGCTCCGCCCCCCCGCGGTGGTCGGGTTTCGCCCGCAGCTACGTTGGCGTCGATGTTTTCCCTCCAACGCTTGACAACAACGTCAATAAACATATTTCCTGAAATGCCAACTGATCTCGTATCAACATGTAAAATAACCTTTGCAGCCGTGAGCAGGCGGACGCCGCACTTACAGCTAATTACCACAGGGGTCACTCATCATCTGCGGCTGTAATTTTTCGTGAAGCTGCAGATTTATTGGAGACATGACATTCCTGTGTCGTCTCAGAGACACAGAAGTTAATGAGGAAAAGCTGAAAAAAAGAAAATGGCAACTGAGGCTGTGGTTCCATCGACGACCGTATCAACAACAACTTCCTCGGTGGAATTACTGGATCCACGTCCTGTTGGTGACAGATCAGTGCAGCTGGTTCCATGTTTCAGATCTACACATGGTTCCACTGGTTGGTTCTTCCAGTGTCTCCAGGACTGACAGGTCCATTCCCGTCTGGATGAGAAGGAATTGTCTCTTTCTTTGCACCTGAGCCTGAGCCAAAAACCTGCTTAGTTCTTTGTTTCTCCTTCTCCTCCTTCTCCTCCTCTTCCTCCTCACGACACCTTGAAGATCTGAGGACACAGAGAAGAAGTGGAATCTCTCGTTCTGGACTATTTTTTGGACCTGTGTTTTAGACCAGGTTTTTTGATAAATTTTACTGACTAGTTTTTTCGAATAGGGTCTTTAATGTTCTGAAGACCAGTCTTCTTGGTCAATGCTCAGGACTAGTGTTCTGGACCAGTTTTCCCGGGTCTCAGCAACACATCAGACATCCCATCATCCTCCTCTCAGGAATCTCCAGATCTTCCTGGTTCTGGTCTGTTGGTGACAGATCAGTGCAGCTGGTTCCATGTTTCAGATCTACACGTGGTTCCACTGGTTGGTCCTTCTAGTGTCTCCAGGACTGACAGGTCCATTCCTGTCTGGATGAGAAGGAATTGTCTCTTTCTTTGCACCTGAGCCTCCTGCCAGCTCTCAGCTCAAACCTGAAAAAAAAAATCTCAAAAACCTGCTCCTGCTCCTCCTCCTCCTCCTCCTCTTCCTCCTCACGACAGCGTGAAGATCTGAGGACAAGGAGAAGACGTGGATCTCCTGTGAGGGATGGCACACATCTGCAGTAATGGTGGTCTCTGTCCTGGGATGGTGTTCAGATGTAATAAATGACTGAGGCGTTTGTCTGAGCTGTTGATATGAATGTGACCTGCATTTCAATGAGCTTCTCCTCCACCAACCCTGGAGTCACGGTGGAGATGGTTATTAACACTCCAACCATCTTCACGTCTCATTTCTATTAAAGAACTTTGTTTCTTCTTCATGTCTCCGTTCCCTGCAGAGTAGGAGACCAAAAAATCCAAAGTCCTCAAAACCCCAAACCAGACCAACGTCCATGGGAGCGGAGACGTCTGAGTCGCTGCTGTGAGACGGTGAACCTGCTGCTCTGAGTGACAGCGCCTCCTGTGGACGCCTCCCAGCATCAACACAGAGGTGACCTGAGGGTTTAACAGGACAGGTTGGCCCAACCTCTGGGGCAGCGAGGTTGTTGGTTCGTCACATCCTCCCTCGTCCTGGACGACGGGAAACCATGGAAAATGGAAAATTGCTAAATATATTCATTACATAAAAAACATCAATACTATTTTTTTTTACAAAATTCCATATTATTTTAATTTTAGTTGTATTAAAATATATCATCTGAAAATATGTCATGGTCATTTATGGCAATCTGGGACCACTTTTGTGAACTTGGGTCCTGGACCAATGTTTGGACCAGTGTCCTGTACCAGTGTCCTGTCCCAGTGTCCTGTACCAGTGTCCTGTCCCAGTGTCCTGTACCAGTGTCCTGGACCTGGGTTCGAGACTGAACTAGTTTTTCTGGACTGAACCCTAACAGGTAGAAAGATCGATGGGACAAAAGGGAGACAAGTCAACATGTTGACAGGTGCCAAGATAGACATGACAGACAGACATGCCAAGAGATGACAAGCAGATAAACCAGCAGACAGACAGGTAGACAGTTAGAAAGGTAATGGGGTCGATAGTGATACAGGTAGACAGGTACATTGGTGGACAGATAGACAAGTGGACCAGTAGACATGCCAACAGGTCGACAGGTTAACAAGTAAACATGTCATCAGACAGATAGACAGGTTGATCAGAAGACATTCCAACAGGTGGACAGGTGGACAGGTTGACTGGTCAATAGGGCAACAGGTAGAAAGGTCAACATGTTGACAGGTGTCAAGACAGACATGACAGACAGATAGACAGGCAGATAAACCAGCAGACTGACATGTCAACAGTTGGACAAGAAGACATGTTAATGGGTAGACAGGTCAAACAGGTAGACAGGTCAGCAGCAGGACAGGTCGACAGGTGACAGGTGCAAAGGTCGACAGATAGGCGGGTCAACAAGTCAACATGTCAACATATAGTCAAGCAGATAAACCAGCAGGCTGACAGGTCGGACAAGTTGACCGGTTGACAGGTAACAAGTTAACAGATTAACAGACAGACAGGTAGATAGGTTGAGAGATCGACCGATCAACAGGAAGACAGGTTGAAAGGTCTACAGATCAACAGATAGACAGGTTGACAGAGAGCTGGGACCGACTGATCAGAGATCTGTCTGTGGACCAGTGTTTCCAAACCTGTCTCTGGACTGTGGACCATCTCCAGTTCATCTCTTCTGATCCAAACCCCAGGTAGAACCAGGCAGAACTCTGACAGTCCAGGTACTTGGTATTCATGTACTGTGTTTTATCCCATGGACACTTGTTTGCGGCCAGGAGGAAGATGTCCAGCCTGTCCCCCTTGAAACCATGTCCATGTTCACAGGTCATTTCTGCAGCCACATCACTTCCTCCTCCCGATTTGGAGAAATGTTATTTCTAAAACCATCGGTGCAGAAACTTGATTAAGAAAAAAGAAC
>JAFBJS010002899.1:0-12964 GCA_016785265.1 Paraplagusia blochii | reverse complement strand
GGTCAACAAGTCAACATGTCAACATATAGTCAAGCAGATAAACCAGCAGACTGACAGGTCAACAGTTGGACAAGTTGACAGGTTGACAGGTATACAGGTAACAAGTTAACAGATCAACAGACAGACAGGTTGACAGAGAGCTGGGACCGACTGATCTGCAGAGATATTTCTGTGGACCAGTGTTTCCAAACCTGTCTCTGGACTGTGGACCATCTCCAGTTCATCTCTTCTGATCCAAACCCCAGGTAGAACCAGGCAGAACTCTCACAGTCCAGGTACTTGGTATTCATGTACTGTGCTTTATCCCATGGACACTTGTTTGCGGCCAGGAGGAAGATGTCCAGCCTGTCCCCCTTGAGACCATGTCCATGTTCACGGGTCATTTCTGCAGCCACATCACTTCCTCCTCCTGATTTGGAGAAATGTTATTTCTAAAACCATCGGTGCAGAAACTTGATTAAGAAAAAAGAACAGAAAAAATGTCATCAATACTTTTGCATCTGAAGTGTTAAAGCCCAACAGATTAATTTGGATTTCAGTAATTGACAAACCAAGGTGAAACCATCGTTACCTCGTCCTCTGCTCCTGGTGTGGAGACAGTCACAGCATTGATTGGTATTTTCTTCTGGGAGACTCGAAGCCTCGGAGGTGAATTCAACAGTCGCTGAGACGAGTTTGTGTTAAAATAAATCAAGTTCATTTGATTTATGGAGAAAAAAAAACTGGAAAACAAGGAGAAGGTGTGGGCTGAGAGAAGAGGAAGGACAGCGCCTCCTTCAGGACATAATGAATCAATGTTTTAATCGTTGTTTCTTTTACGTTTTAGTTTAATTGACGGATGTCAGCATTGGTCAACCTGGGAGCAACGACGACGACAACATCAACGACAACAGCCCCTCCTCACTGTAAGCAGTGGACACGTGATCACTGTTCTACTGTGTGCTGTTAAAATGTCAACGGAGACGTCACATGACTTCACCTCCACCCCTGCTGTGTCTCTGGACGGACACTGGATGATGGACAATGGACGATGGATGATGAAGGTTGGATGATGAATAATGGACAAACGATGATGGATAAATGAGGTTGGACCTGAAACCATGGAGGTTAAGGGGTGATGGACGATGGACAATGATGAAGATTGTTGACAAACGTAGGTCAACGGGTGATGGATGGAGGAGAGTGGAAGATAGATGAAAGTTTTTGGGCGATTCACAATCAATGATGAATGATGGAGGTTGGACGTGGACGAAGGGTGGTGGTTGTTGGATAAAGGATGAAAGAAGATGGATGAAGGTTGATGGACGATCAACAATCAATGATGGATGAAGGACATTGGATGTAGGACAATGGACGATGGATGAAAGATGATAGATGAAGGTGGAGGGAAGACGGATGATGGACAATCAGTGACAAATGATTGATGATGGAGGTTGGACGTTGGACAATGGAAGAAGGTTGATGGATGGACGATGGATGAAGGATGATAGCAGACGGATGAAGGTGGAGGGATGATGGAGGATGGACAATTGGCGACGAAAGATAAATGAAGGTCAATGGACAGTGGATGACAGATGATGGACGTTGGACAATAGATGGAAAAGACGATTAATAAAAGATATTAAAACATAGGAATACAGCAGAGTGACAGGAATAAAAGACAAAAACAGTGCAGTAGAACGGAGAGCATAAAAGTCAAGAAGACGACGCCACAAGGACAAAGGACAAGAAGGACGAGAAAGACTAACAAGAGCAAAACTTGCGACAAAAGAATAAAAAGTAGAGAAACTTCAAATGGGGATAAAATATTCAGAAACAACCAAAAAGGATAAAAAGGACAAAAGTCCACAGAAGAGCAGAGAATGGAGAAGGAGACGAAAGGAAGTAAAGACGACAAAGGACAAAGAGGACAAAGACTTCAGCTGTAGAGAAAACGTCTGTCAGACGCCGACGTTTGCCTCATCGGAAAAAAAAATGCACTCGACTTTTACTAATTTACTTCCTTCCAAAATCCAGTCATTAGACAATAATATATTAGATAAATAAAATGAGCTGCTGTGCTGCCATCTAGGGATATTTACTGGCATACACAACCATTGTTCTGTGGCACACAGCATTTGGCGCAACCCAGGGGATTTTATTGTAAGTGGAAAAATGAGACGATTTTTACAGATATAATATAATTACTGTCATATCAGGCTAATTAAATCGATCGGACGAAATTCTCTGACGTCTCTAGTGGCGAGAACAGAGAACAGAAATATGACGAAGGGAAAAATGAGGCAAAAGGGTAAAAAAAAAAAAAAATTTGCTCAGTCCGTAGACGTTGGACATCCTCTTGTTCTGTCGTCTCCACTCTAATGTGGAACAGACTGTTGGACGGTGCCGTTCATCTCCGCCCATAACGCGCAGCCATTCATGAATATTTGATAACCAACCACTTCATCTCAATTGACATGCGGCAGCAGGACCTGGCTCTGCCGCGGACAACTAACTAATACGTACTAATCGTCCTTGACCGGGTCGTCAGGAAGGTTATGATGTCACCATGTTGTTAAACAGGGGGGTTAATTAGAAGGAGCCGTGATGGAGGCTGGTCCTGGTCCTGGTCCTGGTCCTGGTCCTGGTCCTGGTCCTGATCCTGGTCCTGGTCCTGGTCCTGGTCTTGGATGTTTCATTAATGTTCTCTACACCAGGACACGACGGTTTAACGACAGCAAATGAACTTATTGGCTGTTGTTAGAGAAAGGACAGTCGGACACTGGAGCGTCGTATCCAGACGGCGCCTGTTGTTGCTGCATCATTGTCTCTTTCACGCCCCTCTCCACAGATGGTGATGGATTCCTTAAATTACCTGTTGCGACGGCAGATGGCCAACATTATCTTTAACAGCAATTGTGATAATTCCAACCCCCCGACCCCTCCCCCCACCCTGCATCCTGATGGAAACGTTAATCACGAATCTTCGTGAGCGCCGCACCAGCAATCCATATCTTCAAGTAGTGTAGTGAGAGGCGAAGGAGGACCTGTGGGGGCGCTAATTGAATTTTTGCCATCGTTATGTATTCAAGTGATGTATTAAAAAATAACGAGTTATCCGAGCCTTGGCGTCGGGAATGTTTTGCAGCTCATCTTCGCAGACTCATCGGGGGTTAATACATTTACAGCGATGACATCAGCATCACTGTTGAATCACCGTAATGAAGTGGTTACAGACGCAGACTTGGGTTCACAAGGTTTCAGGTTCTAATCCACCACTGAGGTTCCTTATCCCAACCCACAAAACTTCCACCATCCACAAAAAGGCTGTGGGGCTGTGGGATTTGGGTGGCAGTGGTGGAGACTTGGTTTTGAGTTGGGGCTAAAATTCGCCTAATTGTTCTACCAGGTTGAATTAATATTTTTTTAAAAAACAACTTTTGTTTGTAAACATCATGCATAAAGGCTAAAAAGGTTAAATGTGTTTATCCTTTTCTAAGCCATCTACTGGAGGAAAGCGGGTATTGCAGGAAAAAGACAGAAGGATAATCCTGTCATTCATTCAATTTTACCAGGTGACAGGACATCAGTCTCCATGACTACCACCCAGATCACACTACTCCATAATGTTAGCCTTCCTGTGCGTGGTGAGCCTTGAGGCCACCACTGCCCCAGAAGAAAAAAAAACTGGTCCACACTTGGTCCTCGGGCCGTAGTTTCCCCAGGTCAGATTTGAAGCCAACTTTTGCCAAATTTGTTGATTTGGGGGATTTTTTTTGGGGGGGTGTTTGGAGCAGTGGAGGCCTGGTGGAACTGGTCTTGGGTCCGGAGGGTTCCTGGTTTGAAGCCACCACCTGCCAGGTTACCACTGAGGTCCACTGAGCAAGGCAGGGTCCCCACCCACTGTTCCCTGGACGCTCTAAGTTGCCCAAAAATCATGTTACAAAACATTACGTTTTGATGCAAAGTACGAACAAATTCGTCTTCTCAGCAACTCTTCACAACAAGAAGAGTGAAACGCTGCTGTGACAGGAAGTGTCTCTGTCTCTGTTTCTGTCTCTGAACAACTGCTTGACGGCAGTTGGAGAAAAAGTCACGACACAACGAACAACAAAGGACGCAGCTTCCTCCTCATCTTCACTGCCGTCCCTTTAATCCCACCATCGAGGCGACACGACAGGTGGTGGAGCGTCAGACCTGAAGGCATCCTGACAGGTGGAGGAGAGGAAGAGGAGCCCAGCTCTGGAGGAAGGACAAAGACATAGGCCGTGTTTTTTCTTCTTCTTCTTCTTCTTCCTCCTGATTAAACACACAGTGTAGAGGGAGATAATCTGAACCAAATAAAATTAGTCTCCAGCTTCGCTGCTTCTCTTCATGGAAAACAATAAAGTCGGGCCCTGGGAGATTAAATATGAGAAAATAAAATCCACGGTTTATTTTCATGCTGGAGTCTGAGATTAAATTATAGATGTTTCTGCTCTTTGTCGCAGCTGAGGGTTTATTTTACAGCTGGTTAAAGACACATTTCTGCTGTAAAACTTCCATCTTCACTTTTATAGTCAAACAATCAGACGTCTTATTGGCTCTTCTCGTTTTACCGCACCGTGTCGCCGTGGCCTGATGTTCTCGCTGCGGCCCAGAACCACACAGCGTTACATTAATAAACATTTCAGCGTGGAGCGGTGTCACCGGGTCGGAGTGGTTGTCTGTCTTCATCAGCTACTGCTCTTAGCATTGAGACGTGGCAGAAGTAAATAACTGTCACTCAGAGCGAGCATCACACACACACCAGGAATACACACACACACACCCCACCTTCCTCATCATCATCCTCCTCAATGATCATCTGGATCCTTCTTCACTGACGTCTGACTGTTGGTGTTTCACTCAGTTTTGCAGAACAAACCAAAACAATGGAACTACAGTACAGTTACATTTTCTGCTCGTTTTTTTTTTATGTGAAAGTTACTTAGAGACACTAGGAATGGACAGAAGACGGGAGACAGAGCTGGAGGTGGAGGAGTTAAAGATGCTGCTGAGATTCTCTTTAGTAGAGACAAGGATGGACAGGATCAGGAATGAGGTGATTAGAGGGACAACACAGACAGGAAGGTTTTAGAGAATTGAGATGGTTTGGACATGTCCAGAGGAGGGACAGTGGGGACATTGGTAGAAGAATGATCCTAGAGATGGAGCTACCAGGTAGGAGACAAAGAGGAGATTGATGGATGCAGGGAAGGAGGACATGGAGGTAGTTGGACAGATTGTGATTTTGTTTTGATTTTTCCGTCTTACAGTGATTGGAAAAACCTGAATTTTGTCATAAAGTCGACTCGAGTCTTGCAGCGTTTGCAAGATTGTTTGATCCATCCATCACCTCATGTCCCACCACACAATGAAAATAGAGGAATAAAAACAGTCAACAACAGGGGGCGCCATGGTAGAACTGACAGACTAGACTGACCACGACTGACCAGACATGTCCTGGTCCATACAGGACGTTGTGGTCACCTTTTCTTTCACCTCTTTGATCATAGAATGGAACAAATTTCCAGGGAATTGTGTTTCTGTTTGATGAATATTATTCTCATCACGTCTAAGATAAAAATACAGATAAATAAATCACATGATACAATAAATCACATGATACAATAAATCACATGATACAATAAATCACATGATACAAATGTACGACTGGTCACTGAAGCCGATCGTAGGTTATCACCGATTATTGATGAATATGTAGCAGAAAATCAGATACATTTTGGTTTATATCAAGAATTTTTTAAGCCCAGATCTCCTCCAATTCTGGAACCAGCATCAAACATGTCTGTCCTCGTCGTCCTCCTCCTCCTGTCCAGCCTCCACTCCTCCACAGACATGTAACTAACTCCTCAGATGAAGCCTTCCAGCAGGTCATTAACCACCAGGAGTGACACTGTGGTCAGGAGGGACGTCGTCCATCCAACCTCCACCATCCACTGGGGGGCCGCCATCAATCAGAGGAAGAGGCCGAGCTGTCGGACAGAAGACGCCGCCGTCTGGCCTGAGACTGAAGCCCGAGACGTGTTAAATGTCAGCGGCGTCTTCCTCACCATCGTCCTCACTTGAAAAAATAGATTTAAAAAAATTTTCCTGCCTTTCTTTGTTTCTGCTGAAGCCCAGAAATCTTGTCCTGGGAATTTTATTCCGGTAAAACACCGTTCTGTCCCAGAAGGACACTTAAATTCTTCCTGAAGGTCAGGAGCTCCGGCTGTAGATAAACACAGCTCTTCATTCATGCTGCTCTCACCAAGGTCAGCATTTTATTGCGTTTCCTCTTTTGTCCGTCGGTTCTCGGACCCGACCGTCTTTTACACGTGTTGCTTCCCTCCCAAATCTCTGACCTTGTTCGTCCTCGGGGACGATGTCTTGCACTAAAGTCAATTACGTTGCGGTAATGCATTACATTAGAGAACATTCCCTGGACGATCTGTCATTGTCTTGCATGTGCTGGTTGCACCGTCTCCCCCGCCGGCCCCCTGTCTCCCATTTCATTACAGAGCAACCAGTTGGTTTGGTGTAAACGACAAGGTGACCCTGCGGCGTGAGTGGGCGGTGCCACGTCGTTCACCGCGACACGACTCCAGATCAATTATGGAAACTTTTAATCCTCTCGGAGCGTTTCTCCTTCACTAATGTGCTCCTCAGAATGGACGATGACAAAAACAACCTGGAGACGAATGTGGACGACGACCAGACGGAGGTGGATTATTTACATTAACGATATTTTCACCGTTCAATCACAGGCCGCGGCGTCCTGGCACTTTGTTGTGGGGAAATAAAAATGAATCTGTGAGGAAGTTATTTTTCAAAATGAAGGAGAGGACTTTTATTTTGTATTCACAACCCACATATACACATATATAATAATATAATATTTAACAGCTACATTAAAATTTCACTTTAAATAACAGTAATAATAAGAATAAAGTATTATAATATTTAATTTTTTTTGTCTATTTATATATCTTATTGTTTATTATGCCTGTGAGACACAATTAAGGGCAAAATATACCATTCACTTCATAAAAACTATTCAATGTAAACATAGGCGTCATCTGCATAAACTGACACATATTGGTCCTAGCCTCTTGTCAGCAACTTCCAGTGCGAACGAACCAAGAAACCAGAGGTCAAGGATTCTGTAATAACTGTGATCATTTTGGGTTTGCTAGATTACTCAACGTTATCTTTCTTAAATCTTTTCGTTTTTCTCTCGTTGTACCTAAAACAAACCAGTCAGTGGACATCAGTGTTGGGACTAACACATTACTTCTAACACCATTACGTAACGAAACGGCAGCTAGTAACGTAACTAGTTACTTTCTCAGAGCAGTAACTAGTAAAGTAAAAAGTTACTTTTTTTAAAGTAACTTGTCCAACACTGGTAACTAGTTACTTTTTCAGAGCAGTAACTAGCAAATCAATAAGCTACTTTTTAAAAGTAACTTGCCCAACACTCAGACTCAGACTCTGTTTGAAAACAAACAAGCAGGCAAGAGTTGGGTGTAAATTAGCATCACAGGGCATTATCGCCCCCTACTGTTAAGGAGTGAAGAGATGGTTGCACCAAAAAATACTCTCCAAAATAAAAGGAAAGGTTTCTTACATATTTACTGCCCCGGCAACGGCCAGCGACCAACTGGAAACTGGGCCGTGACCCACCAGTTGAGAAACATTGGACAGGGTAAACCAGCACATGGAGGTTTTTGTTTTTTTCTGGTGTAGGTGGTGTTTGGTTCCCATGATGCTCGGCGACAGGGTCAAAGATGGAGCACCAGCGCAGCAGCATCATCAGTCTGGTCACAGCAGCTTTGAAGAACCAGATCAATAGCAGCTTCTGTGACCAATTTTACACTTCTTTGGTTCCACCGCCCCCGCAGTAATGAAGCCGTCCTCTCCACCCGCTCTTCACAGTCACAGGCGGAGCTGTGTTTAATGTTGGAACGTTCTGGTCCATGAAGGTTCATCGAGGTCCATGAAGGTTCAGGTCAAACACGTGGAGTTCAGGAGAATCAACATAAATGAAATGAATCGCATGTCGTTCTCACGGATCGTGTCTGGAAACAAGTCAGTGATCATCAGTGTGGTCACAGTGAGGTTTCCATGACTCAGGACGGGGTCTGGAGGAGATCCTGGACCTGGTCTGAAGATGTTATGGATTGGGACTTGAACTAGAAACCCCCAGCCTTATATTTGACACCCCTGGTCTAGGAGAACCTTTAGCTGTAACTTAGACTCGGAATTTAAACCTTTGTTTAGTGACTTGGACTTGGAGAAAATATCCATCCTTCCATCTTCATCCATTCATCCAGACTTCCTTCTGCTCAGACACTTCCTCAGGATCATCTGGGTCGGAGTTTGTGACGTTCCCAGGACAGCTGAGCAATAGACTCACTCCAGTGTGTCCTGGTTTGTCCTCTGTGTCTCCTCCCACTGGGACAGGGCCTGAACACCTCCCTCAACTGGCTCCTCTGGATGTGGAGGAGCAGCGGCTCTACTCTGAGCTCCTCCCTGGGGACAGAGCTCCTCACCTTCTCTTTAAGGAAGCGTCCTCCAACCCTATGACTCCATACTGTGTGTTTCTAAAATTCCAAAACCTCACGGTTTTGGTTTTTATTAATATTTTTGGTCCTAGACTTGGACCGAGAAGTTGGAACAGAAACATTTGAGTGACTTTTAAGATAAAATAATAACTTCATGAACATGGTTCTGAAGGTTCTGTCTTCTCTCTTCTGTCTCCTGTCAGGAAGACAACGATGAAGCAGTGAAGCCTGAGATGATTCACGTAGAAGGTCCTCACGATTCTAGTCCAGGGTCAGGGGTTAATCACTGACTTCACTGACAACGTCCACAGGATTTGACCTGTCTCTTATACACATCTAGATGTGTATAAGAGACAGCTCCTACATTGACGGAAAGTCATCACTGCCCTCGGCCTCAGACATCAATCAGAAACCATAACAAGCCTGGATGAAGGACTTAACCCTCACCATGAAGAAAAAAAATTGTCTTGGACTCGAACTTCTTGACTTTGCAAAGATCAGGAACTGGACGATGCTGTCTTTGGTAACTTGGAAATTTTCCCGCCGGATTGCCTGTCAACGTGTCCCTCTGAGGAGACATTGACAGGAAGACAAATCTCTGCGTGAGGTTTCATTCTCTCCATCCTCCTCCAGACGGACAGACAGACGTCCTGTGGATGAACTTCCTCATCAACAGATTCAGCTTCAGTCTAAGTCAAACGTCCACCTGGACCTGGAAGGTTCTGTCTTCTCTCTTCTTCCTGTCAGGAAGACAACGATGAAGCAGTGAAGCCTGAGATGATTCACGTAGAAGGTCCTCACGATTCTAGTCCAGGGTCAGGGGTTAATCACTGACTTCACTGACAACGTCCACAGGATTTGACTCATGAACCTGAGGTTAATAGATAAATGGAGAGATACAGCAGACAGACAGACAGGCAGACAGACAGACAGGCTGACAGACAGACAGGCGGACAGACAGGCAGATCTTGTGACTGAAGGTTTTTCTGAACTCTAAGCACTTTAGGAAATTTGCTCATCATAGATTTTTGTGCAAACTAATAAGTGGATGATGTCAATTCATTTTTCTGAAGAAACGTTTCACAACATTTGTTTGTTCCTCTTTTTGAACTTTCCATCAAAATCATCAAAATACGGTTCCGGACAAATAAAGACCACGAGAGAGTGTGTGTGTGTGTGTGTGTGTGTGTGTGTGTGTGAGAGAGAGAGAGTGTGTGTGTGTGTGTCTGCATCAGGACATTAAGACATTAAGACCTTCCTGCAAAACATTTCCTGCATTTTATTATATATATATATATATACATATATATATAGTTGTTATTATTATTTTTAGTTATATCTTTTATTGTTTTTTATTTATTGTGTGTAATTGTATTGTCATTTTGACCTTTGCTCAAGCTGAGCTTTGTATTCTGATTAGAGAATAGAAGCAGGTGTGTGTGTGTGTGTGTGTGTGTGTGTGTGTGTGTGTGTGTGTGTGTGTGTGTGTGTGTGTGTGTGTGGTGTGACTCTTGACTGTGTGTGTCACAGTTGAGATTCACAATCACCTTCAAACTTCTGTAAATTCCACCAACAACAACCAACATTTTAGTTCAGATTCAAGTGTTTATTTTATCACCGTTGAGGTTCAGTGGAATGAGGAAAAACTTCTGAAGGAGCAGGATCAGAATCAGGATCAGAATCAGGATCAGGATCAGGATCAGGATCAGGATCAGGACAGGGTCCAGTCTGGACACCGAGGAATCTTTCAAACCAACAGGTGAGAGATTTTTTTCAAGTTCTTCTGCCCCAAGTTCTGTGTTTCTGTCTCTATTAAACATCATCGTTTGTTCTGTTTGCTGAAATCCATGTTTTTAAAGAAGAACCTGAGATTTGAAGTTCAGCCAAACTTGGTTGGAAGCACAGTAATCTGACCTAATCTGAGAGTTTTCTCAATCCTGTTATTGGTTTTTATTGTGTTTCTGCCGTTTCTATGCACTGGTCTTCAATTTTCATTTCAGTATTTTAGCCTTTACGAGAGGAGGCTCCAACTCAAAGCTGCTTGTATCTAATCTGTGCATTTCTTTTACCGATTGTCAGTTAATCTCCACGTTGTCCTGATCTGTTTTAGCTTTCCTTCAAAGTCGTCTTCATGTTGGACACTTCCTGGTCGAGAGTTCAATGAAGAATTATTTCCCTTTTACTCCTTATTGGTGAAGTCTAACTAGACTAACTAGTTAGTTTGACTGAGTCTCTCAGTTCTCTGTCCTTCCTGGTTCTTCTTGTTTTTCTTTTCTCTCAGTGTCTCTCAGTGTCTCTTAGACTCAGTCCTGTCCAGTTTCCTTGTCATGTCCAGACCCGTACTCTTCCGATTCCTCCGCCTGTTCTGTTGTTCCTGTTAAATTATTGATCCACATCTCTCAGGCTTCCAGACCAGGTGTTGGTGAGTTTAGAGTTTCCCTGTTTTCAGAAAAGGCTGCAAAACAAAAGGAAAGAAAAGTAAAATATACAGATGTGATAATTTCATTTATTTAATATTAATATCGCAGTAAAATCGTTGCCATCCTGTTGAATCCATTACCTGTCGATTGCCAAGAGACGAAGACAGGAGCTGAGACATATAATATATATATATGTCTCATATATATATATTATATCCAGAGATGTTCAATACTTTTGGACCAAACGATACCCTCGCCTATTGTTAGCGTAACTATCTTGTATGAACAAGAAACATTATCACAGAATCTTCTGATAATGAAAACTCAATAGAAAAGACAAGGTTTCCCCACATGATTTGTGCCTTTTTCTGGGGAAAAAACAACTGCATGTTTAAGTGAATGCCACTAGATGGCAGCATTGCAGTTCGTTTTATTGATCTATTTCATTAATCAGGGATTTTTAAGCTGAATAAGAAGTATGAAGAGGGGAAAAATGAATACTACTTAGTGGGAAGTGGAAATATAATTGTCCCCTAGGGGGCAGCATGGCAGGTAATTACATATCACCCTTGTTAGCAGGCAGCATTGCACTTAACTAATCACAATGGCTCAAACTGCCCCGCTACGAAGTAGCTGTGTACGATTTCAGCAAAATGTGAACGCCAGATGTTACTGCTTTGAAAGAATTGACGGGTGAATATTATCAGTTTATTGTCTGTTTATATTTTGTCTTTTTTGACTTATATTAATTCAACTCTTATATATTCAGCTTTTTTGGTTCTGATATTCGATGTAGAGTTATTTGACTCTGAAACGTGAATCTTTCCGTCCGATAACAAAGTCAAACCTTCAGGTTTCCTTCTTCCTCTAATGACACGTCACAAATGGATCCCAAATATCAGGAAGTCCAGATGTTGTGGTGTTTGAAGTCTCCATGAAGCTGCTTCATCTTCAGCCAATTAGGGTTTGATTTCCCTCTCGTGCTGAAGCTGCTCCTCCATTTTTACTGTGCATTAATAGTCAACATCTAACAGCAGCTCTGGGGGAAAAAGATGTTTAGATTTTTGTCACTTCTGTGCAACAGTGACGGCTCTTATTTTTATTTTTATTTTTTTTATTTTTTTTAAAGCTGATAAGCACAGGTGTAAGCGATAACGGCCGCACAAACTCCACTGAGGCGTCACCGTCAGACAGGAGCAGTGAGACGGCAGACATTAAGGCTCATCCTGTCGTTTACAGCAGTGGTGCCCAACCCTCGGGTCATGGACCAACACTAGTTCATATCCATAACTTCCATTAATCTTGTTTTATTTATCACCAGATTCTAAATGATGTTTTATTTTGAGAAATGATTAGATTCTGTCCTCCATCTGTCTGCTCTCACTGATCCATGTCCAGATGTCACATCTAGGGACGATGCCTGAGGACAGGCAAGCCAGGCATCTGCTTGGAGCTGTGGCCAGTAGGGGGCAGCAGCCTAAACCTGTTTTTGCACGCACGGGTAGATTGGGAGCCTCAGCAATGTTGCTTGGAGACCAAAGAGACCCCGGCACCGACCCTGGTCACATGTCATACCTCTGTCCACTACGTTCTTAGCTCATGGCCAAAGATCCAGTGAGGAAACCGATGGAGATTCTACATGTTCGAAGAAGAAGAAGAAGAAGAAGAAGAAGAAGAAGAAGAAGAAGAACGCTGACTTTAACTGAGGTCTGGACTGAAATATAGTTTTATTGACTGGTTGTTTTTCAGAGATCATCTCTCTAATGAGGAGAAGAAGCCTTCAAAACTGCTCCACCACCTGGAGACCAAGAGCTCCACCACACCTTAAGGACCAGGCTGTGAAAGAATTTCAGATTCAACTGAGAAAAAACCCATCCAGGCTGAAGATCTCTGCTCGTCCGGTTCCTGTACGTGCTCAGCACTGAGATGACAGTTTATACCAACTCCACAGAGAGGATTAGCTCCTAAAGAGGAGGT
>JAFBJS010002896.1:0-16494 GCA_016785265.1 Paraplagusia blochii | reverse complement strand
GCAGTTCACCGCCAGAGACATGGCACAATATATCATCATGAGCCCACAATTGTACAAACACATCATTGGTATTTGCGAGCCTGTGGAAGAAGTGCTCCAGCCTCAGCAAAGAAAGAAAGAAAGAAAGAAAGAAAGAAATAATATAACTGTATAATAATATACAGTAAAATGTATTCATTTAATAATAAAATTAAAAAGAGACAATAATTTATCTCTTATTTATAAAGGCACACCAGCATTTTAATATTAAACAAATTAGAGATAAAATTAACAACGTCTAATCATGGACCCAACTTTGGGGTTGATGGGCTAAAATGGGCCCCGGACCAGGGGTTTAGGATTCCTTGTCAAATCTAATAAATAATGTTCGATTGAATAAAAAAATCTTGAGCTACATTTTCTTTGTCTTTGTGATGTTTTCTCTCACTCAGACAACCCAGAAAGAGTCTCCTGCCATCAGTTTGCATTCTTCCATCACTCCTGAACACCAAACTGCTTTTTTAATGAAGTGAAAGTGTCTCATATTATCATTTATAGTCATCTTTTCGTTAGTTTTTTTCTTTTTTTTTTTTTAAGAGACGTGTTTGTCTTTTTAATGGGCTCTGAAAAAAAGCACCCTGATTTGTTTGTACAATTCACCAGACATGCACTGAGCTCACCCCGGAGGCAGTAATAGAAGGGTGGGTGCGGGTGGGGTAGAGAGGGGTTTACAGGTGTTGTTATTCAGGTTGTTGTTTAGATCAGGTAGTTAGTTATTCCGTGAAGGAGACAAACCGTTTCGGTCAGCTCCATCAGTCAGCAGAATTGTCCCACACTGGTTCTGAGCCAGTGAAGAGCTCAGTCAGTCGGATTATATATCATGAGGTGGCCTGTCCTGCTTGGTTAGGTAGTGATGGAGAACTATCGAACAGTGGGGGCCTTTCTGTGCTTTAAACCAACTGGAACTGATGAAACCAACTGGACAACACAGCGTTTGTCCTCACGCTGAGGTCCAGGCGTCCACCATGTGCACTTCACACTGGAACCATGATGATAAGAAAGAAATACAGCGAAATCTAGGGATAGGTTGATACAGCTTTTTAGCATCTGTTAATGCAGATATCAATGTGATTCTGTTCTTACTGCTCTGAGAAGCTACGTTGCTGAGACGATAGTGTCCACGTTTAAGGCATTTCATGATAGACTAGGTTAAGACTTTGAGCTGAGATGAGTTTTTATCAAGGAAAGAATGGAAAATATCTAGATCATTATATTTGATGAAAATATTCATTTTAATTATATTAAAATGAACAAGAAATTGAGGAAAACAGCAGGGTGTCTTCATCATTTTTCTATGAGTGTGTATATATTAACATTTATATGTCAATGCTAAATTCTGGATCAGTATCAGACTCATACCTGGGGACATACCAAGCAAAAACCATTGAGTCACTGTGACTGTAGTTGGTTAAATCTCCGTGGTAGTCAGGGTTAGTTAGAATCCTGTTTAGTGTTAATCAATTTTAATGCGAAACCAATGGGCTTAGAGTTTGAGCTGTTGTTACTGGCAATACTTTGATCGTTGTTTCACACTCTAGAAGTAGTGGTAGTAAATTCTGCTGAAAGAATACTGAAGTAGCAACAGTAGTTACCGCATAAAGTAGTATTATTTCATTTTGTCAAATACACACCAGAAGAAAGAAGTATCCTCGAAGAGAATGCTCATAAAATTGGATGGTATGACAAAATTAAAGGGAAAAAAAAAGAAAAACTACAATGCAAAGAATAAATTCAACTGTACTGTATATAACCATGTAGTCATCATTCACAACTGAGATACCAGAAAGGTTCTCTGAGGGATTCAATGTTCCGGAAAACCTGTGTCTAAAAGATTGAATGAAGTCATTACAACCTTTTTTCCCGTGTAAGACTGTTATTTTTCATATATATTTGCCCTTAGACATATTGGAAATGAATCCACGCTGCATCAATGTGACAACGCCGGGTATGAAACTAGTCCTGTGGGCAGGTGTCTAGTCTTAGTGGACCTCTTCTATCCCTCATGTTTCTTCTGCGCCGTGTGGAAGAAAACATTATACAGCTTCTCTTAATGGACTGTGGCTTCAGAGCTTCTGTATGACCTGCTACCTATTAAAGCCAGACGCCCCGTTGTATGAGCGTCTCTCATTCTAAAGGTTGGCTCCTGCATAACAATCAGTGTTGCAGCACTAAAACGTGAAAGCAGTTCGGTTTCGCACCTTAATGAAATAAGGCATGAATAATAGAAGGATGAATAACAAATTAATTGGCTACTGTTAAGCGAAGTCCGGGGCGAGGGTGAGGAGAAGGGGGCTAAATTCATCACACAGATGAAGACGGATGATGAGGCTGCATTGCTGTAAACGAATGAGTCAGCCCTTCTTTTAGTGAGACACAGCCTGAGCCTGCTGGAAGAGGAGGAGGTGGAGGAAGAGGAGGAGGGATGGTCGAGGAAGGAGGGAGGGCCAGGAGAGGGGAGACAGGGATTCATGGGAACTGTCCCTGGTGCTGAAATCTGAAATCATCCCCTTCTGTTCAGCCAGGAAGAAAACTCGACATTGAAACACATGCTTGTATTTTTTTTTTTTCTCTTTCAGTCCTGCCTTGACGGAAATGCAACTATAAATAGTTTCTTAAAACATGCCCCACTTTGCAGTGAAGGGCGGAAACGGAATAAATCAGACTTATGAATCGCACAGCAAAGGGGAAGTACAGTGTTTTTCCCCCCTCAGTCTGCAGCTTCAGACAGTGTTTCCGTCTTAGATGATGCAGTAGGTGAGGCCCCGGGTCATTATTAAAAAGATGACAATGAAAGTGAGTGATGTGTTTCCAAAGAAGCCAGAGACAGGTTTCCTTAGCTGGACGGAAAGTCACAACACAACACTGAAGCCCTCAGTGGAAACTCCATATAAGACCCTGGACGTGGAAGTGTGTTGAACTTCACAGACATCCATCATGGAACACATCATTGAGCTGCTCCGAACTGGTCTGCCAGCATTTCCACCCATCTGTCAAAACCGTCACCCTTGGTGAGCAACACTCTGTCTGTTTTCCCCACATCACAGTGGGACAAAGATGGAGTCTTTCACCGTTAATTCCACAACTGATCTTAAGGAAGATTTAATACCAGCATTTAGAAACCCCAGAAGGTAGGAAACAGTAGCAGCCTGGAGTACAGACGTACAGAGAAGGTTGTTCTTCAAACATCACTGTCACACCAGCTGTAGGGACTTCTCAACTTGTTCCCCCTGGTCTTTCCGGGAGAAGAAAAAAAAAAAAAACCCAGGAGAAGAGACTGCTGCTGGTGGCAGGGTTAATTTTAGAGTCTTCACATCAGAGTCTGACATATGGAAACTCATTACTGGAAGTGAATTGAATCTAAATCGTCGATTTTGAGTCAGACTCTAATGGTGATGTGATAAGATTATGCAACAGGTCCAGTACTTTCCTCTGCCAGTCTCAGCTATAGTGCAGTTGCAGTTGCTGTTGCTGATGCTGTTGCTGCTGCTGCCAGTGGAACATATACAGTATGTATAAAACGAGGCAAATAAGAGGATGATGTCACGAGTCCGTAAATAAGGGTCGCTTTCTCGGGCACTGCGGAGACCAGGGCGGGTGTGGTGCCTGCATCACACGCGCAAAGATCCAACATATACGACCACAAACATGGGCGTCCATGTGACGGCTGTCTGCCCGACACCGGTGCAGACGCTGCGATGAAGTTCGAAACCCCCCCCCCCATTCGCTGACAGTGATCTCGGCGTCATTCAGGCAACGTGTCCACTGACGGTGCCCCCCCCTCCGCCCCGTCCCCCAAAGAGCAGATTTGACAGCAACAATAACATGCACGGCGACAATCTGACACCTGCACCCCCTCCACCACCCCCACCTCCTGACAACAGCTCGGTGTTCTCCACAGACACCCTCCACTCTCACCCCCTGACACCCCCCCCCCACTCCCCAACACCACCATGTCGTTTTGCATACCGCTCTCCCTCTGTGTCTCACTCTTTCCCATTCCTATGCGGTGTTTTTTCCCCCCTTTTCTTCCAGAGAAAAACAGATCATTTCCACACACGACAAATGAAGCGCGGCTTCTTCAACAATAAAATAAAATGCAAGAAAAAAAAAGAAAAAAAGGGAAATGTCGCCGAAACGTCAAGCATAAAAATAAAAAACACTTTTCATGCTCCACAGAGAACCTGTCTCTTATACACATCTAGATGTGTATAAGAGACAGCATTACCTTCACATCATTTGCTCTGGTTACAGTGTCTCTCACCCAGTGTTCTAGAAGATTCATCCCCCTCTGTGTCTCACTCTTTCCCATTCCTATGCGGTGTTTTTCCCCCCCTTTTCTTCCAGAGAAAAACAGATCATTTCCACACACGACAAATGAAGCGCGGCTTCTTCAACAATAAAATAAAATGCAAGAAAAAAAAAGAAAAAAAGGGGGAAATGTCACCGAAACGTCAAGCATAAAAATAAAAAACACTTTTCATGCTCCACAGAGAACTGACCTCCCAGTCTAACGAGTCCCACTCCTCGGTAAACATCCGGATCCCTTTTCATCCAAAAAGCGGCACCAGGCGCAGCGGCTCTATGTAGCGACTGGACGGTTCGATGCCATTGCGCGTCGCCTGTTATCCTGACGAAATCAATTTCAACCGAGCACAGACGTCGATGGAAGGCATCTCGGCGGCGTCGACACCAGGCAGTGCAACACGGTGGAGCGTGGTTGTGTCTTACAGTCCAACATTTTGGTTCTCTTTTCTGCACAGCGATGGTTGAAGCCAATTAACACACCACACCACTTGCGCTCCGAGGCGACCGCGGCTCCTGACAAGGCGCTCCTTTTCCTTCACTGCAGCTGCCGTGCTGCCCCTCTTTTTTTTTTCCCGGGGTGGGAAAAAAGTGTCAGGCTACACAAGACAAGACGCAACTTCTCGATCCAAGGATATAGAGGGGAGGAATTTTTGCATAGCGCACTGCCCACTCCAAAACCAATAAATCCTCGCAGCGCATTCGACAAATCCCTTCCCCTCTGCTGAAAGGGCAACAATAAAGGAAGCTTTTAAAGGTCCCTGAATGAAGTGCGTCTTAAAACACGTGACTCTCTTATTCCATGATGGGGGGGTAGAAAAAAAAGGATGCATTTGTTCCTCAACAGGCCCCTCAGCAGTGAAGGACGCGTTATGTGAAGCGGTGGGAGTGGAGAAGAAGGGTCGGGGTGGGTTGGTGGTGGTGGTGGTAGGGGGAGTGGTGGTGGTGGTGGTGGGGAGGCATGAATTTGCTGAAATGAATGACACTAATACCACAGTGGACTACTCACCATTAGCACTGCAAAGTTATTGTGATGGGTGCAATGGATAGTGGTCGTGTTGCCCCCGGAGCCCGTTATGTGGCAGCCCTCTGCCCTCCAGCCACCGTGTCCATCTAGCAGGTCAAAATCCCAATAGGCTGCGGTGGGGTCTACACCCAGCGCGAAGTGCCTGAGAGCAATAGTGACGGAGTGCACGGCGCTCCCCAGGCTGCACCCATCTGCAAGGAAGAGCAGCGCATTCAGTCTGGGAAACCAAGTGGAAAGTCAGTAAGTGCCGCGGCGAGGTTGGAAGCGCGGTGGACGTGCACGGCCGTGCATACTCAAAGACATGCGGTGGAGGGTTGGAAGGAGATGGTTGGAGAGGGGTGCGGGGGGTATGCACACACCTGCACGCGCACGCTGTCCTACACATACATGGCTACTGAGGTGACATCAAGTCAAGTCACACTGTTGCTGAACTGAACTTACGTTTGTAAAGTGTGCACAAACAAAACATGTTTCATTTTGAGGGTTTTTTTTTTAAATGTCATCATAAGGAATAAGTTCAGGATAAGTTTGCGCTTCTTTTCTGGATATATGCACCAAAACGCAGTGACGCGTGGTGATCGCATGTTGCGCAGAACAGGCTGATCCACCGACACGGTGCGTGCGTGCGTGCGTGCGTGTGTGTGTGTGTGTGTGTGTGTGTGTGTTGGCATGTCGTCGACCAGCACTGCGTTTACATCACAGACAATGTGGTAAAAAAAAAAAAAAAAAAGGATTTTCCTTCTTACCTAATTTGGTGAAAGCAACTGGTGTTGAAACGCTCCTCCGCTTCCCGTCGTCGGCGAGATTTGACGAATTCCCGGTGCAGGGAAAGAGTTTTCCATTGCGAAACACAATAAACTGCAGCCTGCAAGTGGAGTTATCAACAGATTGCAGCGGAGAGGAGGGGAAAGGCGTTCCAGCCAGCGGTAAATGGATTGAGGCGACTGCCACAGAGTTCTGAGGAGGGAACACAAAACAGAGGAAGAAGATGTATCCAAATATGCGCAGGGGTAAAGAGAAAATGCAGAGGAGAAACGATAAAGTCCGGGAGAGCCGGTCAGATGACTCTACTGGACTGAGAGGCGACTATCCAAACACCGCCAGTGACCAAGGGGAAGAGAATCACATTTGAAGCGCTCTAGTGCGCCTGTTTGGTCAGGCTCCCTGCCGCAGAGGTGGGAATGGTTCTTACCATTCCAGGTTGAGGGCACACATCAACACTGCAGCTTGATTTAAAGAGACAACCAGACTGCATTTATTATTTTCCATTGACTAGGAATATCAGAATAGCACTGGGGAAGACATTGGAATGAAAAAAGACGCAGGGAGGAACACCAAAAATAATAATCCTTAAAATGATTTATCACAAAAATCCAAACACCTGGTTCTTAAGCTGCAACCAAAAAAAAAAAAATCTTCATTTATATATATATATAAAAAGTCAAGGAAGCAATGATCTGTAGCTTCTATCTGGATGCAACAATCACCGTCCTTCCTTCAGGAATTATAAGGTTCCAGCTGCAGGAACTTAATGCCTGCCTGGACGCCCCTAGTGGTCAGAAATATTACTTCGCCGCGTGGACTCTTGCAGCACAGGTAGCACTTAGACTTTAATCATAGAAATGGTGCCAGAGTGACTATGTCAGCATTTGAGGTCTCACGAGTGTCACTACTTTCTCTGCAAGCGTTTACGTTGTGTTCAATATTTAAGACATAAATACTACACGGCGTGCGTTTAAAGGTAAGGTACTCACCAAATTATACATGATTTTCCACGGCAACAACAAGACCAGTGGTGACCAAGAGCTTATCTTCATCAGTCCAGTTCACAAAAACAGAACCTGAACTTGGACTTTAGAGATAAATATAAGTCTTATAGGTCCCATGATAGATCAGAGAACTGTCCAGGGTTCTGACTGGTAGTTTGAGGTTTGATTGCAGGAATAAAAACTCTTGATGATTATGATTCATGTCTCTGATCAGCAGAACAAAGAGAAAACAGACTTCTGTGGATTTTTTTTTTTTTTCAAATCTAATGAAAGAACCAATAACGAAATCTGGCACAATTTCACACCGTGAACAGATTTCTGGGGAAAGCAAGCACACTCAGGAGGCAGATGGAATTTGTAAAATATGTAAATGGAATGCTAACCCTCTATATTAAGTCGTTTTAGAATCTCTTTCTTTATTTTCCAGGATTAAAAATTAGAAAAAAAAAAAAACCTGTCCGATCTGATACTGTGCGTATGACTGTGGGAAATGTGATGTTTAAGTGGGTAAAGGGTAAAGTCCCTTAATACCCTTATGATTCCCACTTTAGCCCAGTAATTAACATGTTGAAATTATTACTTAAGGTTTTTTTTAATTAAATATTACTTTTAATGTTATTGCTCAAGATCTACCAGCACTTCTTTGGAGATCTACTGCTAGATCCTGGTCTACCTATTGGGCACCCCTGGTCTAAGCCAACAGAGTTCTTGATTTGTTCAGTTTAAGGGTCTATCCGATCAATTATGACAATTAAAAACCAATATATTATAAGCAAAGCATATTTAAAGAAGCCGGTTGATTGGATTTAAATTCATTTTGAAGAAAAAAAACAACAAGGGAAACAATTTGAGAGAGTTCCGCAAAAAGGTCAGAAGACCTTTGTCTGCACGATAATGGAAAACATTTGTTTACATACAAGACAGGTGTCAAACTCAGGCCCGCAGGCCAAATTGACTCACCAGTATGTAGATCTTATATACAGTCAGCATTTGTTATATTAATAAAGCATGATTTTTGTTACAGCACATGCATTTTGTTCTGTAAGGAAAAATTTACATTAAAATGACACCTTCCCTCCTACAGAATACTGATTGAACTCCAATGACAGGTAGCTGTGAACAGCCAGGTGTGAGATGCCCAGACTTTTCTCTCTGTCTCCAGGTTGGCAGTCTGTCTCCAATGTGTCCTGGAGGCATTGGACAGACTCAGCGAAGGGTAGAACCTTGGCAGCTACCGAAAAGGTTAAGAAAACTCTGGCAATCGCAGCTGACGGACTGACCTCCAGCTCCCCAGGGTACAATCTTGGAGCGCACGTCTTGTTAAAAAATAAATCATATCTCTCTGAAGTATCGCTTCATCTCTTCTCACGGTTTGTGTCTTATTTTATTCAGTGAACAGCTAAGGATGAGGTGAGAATTCTGAGCAGCCATCCACGTCATTTTGACCTACATTACCTCGACCTCAGCACCAACAGGGCCTGCAGACTTCAGAGATGATTGGACTGGATGCGTCTCATGCGCCCCTGAACCCACCACACCAACGCCCAGTCCTTCACGGACAGGACACCATGCTGTAGTCTTAGTAACCGTAATTACACCCTCCCCTCTCTCTTCCACTCCGGATCAGTAATCATTCTGCCTTCTTTTTCCCATTTTTCCTATTCCCCCTCCCGTATCGGCTACAACCCCTTCCACCTGCTACACTGCTCGGCTCCACAGAACCATGGAGCTACCTGCAGGGCACAGTCAACATCAGTCTTTGACCCGGGGCAGCCATCGAATCAGAGCGTCAACACCAGATGAGACATGTATCCTTGATTTCACAGACAAGGGCTGTTTACTGTTGAAAATTATGAGAGACCTCTTCTCAGCCACATCACCTGAATGAAAAAACAGCTTCTGTCTGCTTCTGGAGATACGTCTATGGGTGAGGCGCGCTCATTTATTTGCGCAGGCGGCAACTGGAAATTAACTATGAATGAAATGAATTTCTCTCAGAGGGCCCGGTGATGAGCTCAAGCCTGGGAGAGTGCTGACAAACATAGTGCCATATTTGCATTATTTTATTTTTTTTCTGTGTGTGTGTGTAATCACTGCAGTCCTGCCAGTACAGCGCAGGTCAAAGACAGAGAGGCTGCAGGGAGAGAGAGAGAGGTGATGGATTTTTATTGTGATCAGGTATCAGAAGTATTTTAATTTTCTCTCAAGAAATATTGAGCAACCATTCATTAACACAGCCTGCATCTCCGAAGGCATGTGTCCCAGGAGATAACATGATTCCTTTCGCCTGAGGTAATTATGTAAAGTAACAAAACCATAATTTATTCTTGTACCAACATGGCTGCAGCTTGAAAAGGTGTGGGGCATCACGTCATTTTTATCAAGACAGATTAAACGCCGGCTTAAATTGTTGCTGTACTGTAGTGTAGTGTTGGTGCTGAATGGGGGTGGGTTGGGGAGTTGGGAGGATTCGGGGGTGGGGTGGGGGGGTAGATTTGAGGCAATAAACCTGGTTCTGAGGAGGAGCGGTACTGTTCTTCGCCTGTCAGCTCCGCTCCCCTCACTGAGCTCTGACTCAAAGCCTCACATCACACGGCTGAGGCTCGGTATAGAAGACTCGAGAGGCTGCAACAGATGGACGGCATTGTTTGACTAAAAAGGCACCACGGATTAGATTTTAATGAATTAATTGGGTGTGAGAGCATAATACATTTGCTGCAGGGTGATTGATCATCAGCCAACTTGACTATGAACTCTGAAATCACACACGTTCTTGAAGAGCGAGAGCCAATCGTGTCCCATTGGTCTAAGTGGGAATGAAACATATTATTTTAGTTCTTTGGCATCTCCTCTCCAACAATGTGAAAAGATTTAATTTTGATAATTATATCACAATACACGACTTTTCTCCTGCACTCACAATGTGAAGCTTCTCCTCTACATCTGCAGAGTTACCACTTGCTTTGCAAATGTTACATTTAAAACACATAGACTTAAAAAAAGAGAGAAATCACCTGGCAAGAGAAAAGCTGCAAAAACTGCACAAGAGGTTGTGTTGTGCTTCTTTTAGTACGATTACGGTAACATGTAATTATCACTCTTTACTTTATGTGTCATTAATAGACATATATAGAATTACATGGAATTAAATTGTGTTTTTCTGTGAAACAATCAGTAAAGTCACCATTTACTTTTTCACATGTCACCTTTAAAACCCTTCAGACTTTATCAAACTAAGGCCCGGGGGCCAGATGTGGCCCGTTTGGCATTTTGAATTCGGCCCGTCAAACTTGTCAGAATTATTCTGCTAATTTATATTATTATTATTATCCTTCTGCCGTTTCCCTGCAACGCCAGCATTTCCCCAATACATAATGTAGAAAACGCTTAAGATTTTAAGATAGATGTTGCCTGGGTCTAATCTAATAACATGTAGAAGTGTGGTATGGACAGGATGGACAGGATCTGAAAGAGGTGATTATAGAGACAACACAGACAGGAAGGTTTGGAGAAGAAGCCAGAGAAGCTAGATTCAGATGGTTTGGACATGTTCAGAGGAGGGACAGTGTTTATATGGAAGAAGAATGATCCTAGAGATGGAGCTACCAGGTAGGAGACAAAGAGGAGATTGATGGATGCAGTGAGGGAGGACATGGAGGTAGTTGGAGTCAGAGTTGAGGATACAGAGGACAGGGGGGGATGGAAATTGTTGACTCACTGTGGCAACCACTGAAAACAGGGACAAGCTGAAAGAAGAAGAAGAAGACGTAGAAATGTGGAACTTGGCCTAGACATCAGTTTCTCTGTCCACCTGGACAAGATGGAATCCCAGTAAGGGTGGTGGCTTCTTCCAGTGGGTTCACCACCTGCAGGAAGATTCATGAGGGACTGGTGCGATGCAGTCAAAGAGACTGCCCCCCGCAACCCGACAGGATAGATGGAGCATCGGTCTCCTTGACTATCACCCAAATCACACTGTACTGTATCAGCCCCTAATGGACCTTCCTGCAGGTGGTGAGCCCCGGATCTGGCCCCGGATGTGAATCCTGGAGTTCTACACCAATGACAGAGACATTGCCTCTTGGCCAAAGAACACTTTCAAGTTGATATAAAAAATATATATGTACATATATATCTAGTGTTTTCAATGTAGTCAGATCAATCAAGTCTGGTGATTAGAAGAGAAATTCTTTAACCAAAAAAGCGTGAAGCCCCCTGATATATACAACCCAGTCTCTATGGTACATCTGACTAGCTGCAGCAGCGCTGATGAGTTGTTAATATTCTATGCAGACTCACACATTATCCACGGATTTGCCTGCAGCGTGGCTACTGCAGCTTTATGTTGGAGCTTCATTTGTAGTTCTTTTAAAGTGGGAACAGAGATCAGGAAAAAAAAAGGCACAAACACACTCGCCACAGCTTCTATCAGAACCAAAATGATTTTTATAATGATATCCTTAAATCACAGCAACCTGGACCGTGGATCAGATGAGAAGAATGAACTACAGCTGAATCCTACTCCAGATTATAGAGCCAGATTAACATACTAAGAGCGTGTCATTTTACTTTACATCACACCAGAGATATAACACAGTTTGCCACCGAAAGATAATAAAACGTCTCCGTCAGTTGTGCTGTTTATCCCGCAGACACCTGAGGTGTTTGGCTGTCGCTCGTTCACACCGAACCCACACTTTCAATTAAGGAAACCTTAGAAATCAAACATTCATGTTCATTTTTATCTCTGCCGTGTTCCCCCGGTCTCAGTATTCAGTCGGGGTTTAGGATATTTGATCATCCGTCCACAGATCTTAAGAATAAATTCAGCAGGACGTGATGAAACTATTGCTTCGTCGCCAGGCTACTTGTTCAGGCGGTGTTCTCCCGTTGCCTACAGGAGATTCAGACATATTGGTCTGCTGCACGACTGCCGCCCCGATAAATATGCAAAGAAGACGAGTGATCCGACAGCGCAGCAGCTGTCCTGCTGATGGTGAATGGAACCCAATGGTAAAATTATAAACCTAAAAGTTTTTTAAAAGCATGTTTTCCAGCTTAATGTTCCGCAATAGAGGAGCAAAACTGCTGCCCTGGTGAAAAAGACCACGTATCGTGTCTTAAATGAAACCAGGAAGATCACATTCCTTCATATTCCCTGCCCGAGTCCACGCTGATGACAATGTGAAATTTATTACCAGACCATGATGAGCTGGCTCGCAGTCGTTAACATAAATTACTACCATTTATTCACAAAGGCAGTGAAGACCCCACACTCCCTATACTGCTGAGTGAGTACAAACAACATAAACCCTGATGTGAATCACCACTGGACCTCACCTGACACTGCTGCAGCAGAAGTAAAGGCTGAAAGGTTTCTGTACTGAGTTACTTATTGCTGTAGACTTGGTTCATTGCGTCAGTGTTGAAGTTATGCTTCATTTCTGTTACACAAAGAAATTGTGAAAGACAAAAAGACACAAAGCAAATAGAGTGTTAAAAGAGTCGAACAAACTGTATTATATAAATGAAAAAAAAAAAAAACTTTAAAGCTGAAAATGTGTCTTTTAGCTCCTCCACCTGATGGTGATCCATTTAGAGGAGTTTTTACTGCTGTTATACTTTTCTTGGTAGCAGTCACACCTACAGGAAGACGCCAAGACTGCAAGTGACTTATCATCATCAGCAGACATGTAGTTTAATTTAACGTGAAAAAAAGACAACGGATTTTTTAAATTTGCCTTTTTGAGAAAAGAAAATCTGTCCCACAGGGAGAAAATTGGTTAAGAAGAAGTGGAGATGCTGGGGATTGAACCCAGGACCTCTTACATGCGAAGCAAGCGCTCTACCACTGAGCTACATCCCCTGTGGGCATTAAACAGTATTCAATTGTTGATAGACAGACAGAGCAAGATAGGTAGCCAGACAGACAGAGCTAATCAGACAGACAGACAGATAGACAGAGATAGATTGATAGGTAGACAGACAGACAGACAGACAGACAGACAGATAGATAAATAGATAAATATCTAGACAGATAGTCAACTATTCATATACACCTACATACTGTCCACAGTTTTGATATATACATATTAGGGGTGTACAGATTAATTGTTTTGGATCGGTTTGGATCGAACTGGATCGAAGGTGTAATATTTTTTATGAATCGGATCGTAGCCTGTGAATCGAGATATGAATCGGATCGTTATGTGAGTGAATCGTCACACCCCCAATACACATATATAGAATGTATATATGTACATATGTATATATAGAAATTGTTTATGAGTCAGAATAGAAACGTGAAATAAACTGCTCAACACCTTTATTCTCCACTCAATGCTGCTCACCAACCAATAATATTAAAGTTGCTGAAAACAATGGCTTCTGTCACGTGTCAGGTTTAAGGGAAGTTTGACTTCAAGTCTCTTCCAGATGACAAATAAATTTACGTCTTCAGGGATACCTTCACCTACTATAAGGAATTCAACCTGGGAGCTGTGAGTCCAAGATACGGTTTTGTCCACATCTAGAATAATAAGACAAAGGTATTTCACAAAAATTGTTTCTAAACCAAATTCCCCTACTTAGAGAAATACTTATAATCCACTAGAGGGTACTCTAGATGAGAAGCACGTTTTAAAGCAGTTTCCACTTATCTCATGGTGGAAACAACAAATAGTTTCTCTTTAAGCATTTGCACATTTTTGCATCCAGCTCAAGAGTGATTCAGAAATAAAACTGAATATAATTTAGTTAAAAAAAAAAATCTATATTTAAGTTGAAATAATTAGAGAGGCGGGTGGAGTGTCTAGTGCCCTATCAGTGATGAGTATTGGATATTATCCTGTAGTAATAACCAATGAGATATACCGGGCCAATGTGACCCTAGATCACATTTATGATTCACCAGCAAGTAGCTTCAGTGTCGGGCCCAGTGTCTCCATGGTAACCAGCTGATGAATGTGCGTGCCTTAACATTTTAGCACCGCAGCCGCAGGGCAGGTGGAATCAGATCCTAATGTGGCAAGTGGCGGCATTAACGCGTAGATACAGTACGTAAACGCAAACTGACGTCGTTCATCACTGGAAACAGCAGAAAAAAATGCGCTGAACGGCTGGCAGCGGCTCCCGGGACTAACGCTAACCTCGTGTTTAACCTCACTTTCATTTAGACGATAACAGGGAAGAGGAAAAAAAAAAAAACAGAGGATTAAAATTACATGCATGCTTCTCTGGGATCGGTCATGGACAGGTACCACATTTCACGAGCGTCATGGTTTGCTCAGTGGTCATTAGTTATTGTTTATGGAGGGGAGCAGATCTTCTGATTTTCTCCTACACTGAAGACTGGACTTTATTTATTTGTCCCTCACCTTGCACCATCCCACACCTGCTGCTGTGGAAATGAATGAGATACGACCGGGGTCCCCAGGTCGCTGCAGTCTGCATACTGAAGACAAATTACACCAAAGAGAAAGCACAACACTGGAGATGAATTACCTCCTCATTGCACACACACACACACACACACACACACACACACACACACACACACACACACACACACACACACACACACACACACACACACACACACACACACACACAGGTTTTTGTGCATTGTGAGCCTTCCATGTCTACATAATGCATTTCTCTGCCCTTCAATCCAACTTCAACTATGCCAAATATATGCCAAATATTAACATTTATCTGTCTGGTCCTGACTCCATAGGAACCATGTGGAACCATAACATACCTTCTCTGTGAAGTGTTCTCGCAACAGTAGTATATCCCCCACAGGGACACACACAACACAAACACCCCACTGCACCACATTAAGAGGCTTTTACTGTCCCATCACTGCAGCAGGACATGCAACGATGCGTGTCACCGCATCAAAATAGATACAATAGACTAATTAGAAATATAAAAGAAATGTCATTAAAAAATAAGGTAAATATAAATAAAATAAACAAGAAAACCAATTAATCATATATATATATATATGTATATATAAATATGTTATATATAAAAATACATACGTCAGGAGTGGCAGAGAAGTATGTTAGATGGTGCAGGACAGGAAACAGAAGAGCACTTTGGTGAGGGGTGTTCTGTTGGGACGACAAAAGGCTTTAAGGTGGTGCTGAGACTGCACACAGAGTTGACCATGAACCCCTTCTTGTTTGCTTTGGTGATGGACAAATTGACAGATGAGGTCAGACAAGAGTCCCCATGGATGATGATGTTTGCAATCTACAGTGAGAGTAGGCAACAGCTACAAGAGAACCTAGAGAGGTGGAGGTCTGGGCTAGAGAGGAGAAGAAATAAGGTCAGTTGTAGCAAGACTATGTAGCCAGAATAGTCTCAAAAAGAACACACTCATAAGGACGGATATTCTGAGAACAACACACTTGTAAGGGCAGATCCACAAACGTCCGTGACGTCACTACACTGCACTACAGATGCCGTTTGGGTGTAAGTATTGAGGTGAAGAGGCTGCTTCTCCAAGATATGAACCACTCTGTTGTAAATTTTTTTGAAAAAATGTCATTCTACAGTAATTTCTAAGGATTAAATAAAAAAGCACTAGCAAAATTAAGCTTCTGAACTGTGTTTTTTTTTTTTTTTTTTTTTTTTTCGACCAAATGGTCAACGTTGTTGCTTCCAAAAGCTATTTCTGCTAGATTTTCAATGCTGCAAACGAGCAAGACTTCTGATTGGCTGGTGACGGACTGACGTAGCAAAATTACGGTTGCGATTCTAGTCGGCGTATGAAGAGTCTCAAAAATAAAAAATCGTGTGCGCGCAGCTTCACAAATTAAAAGCATGACTTACAGCGTAAGACAATTCACAAACGTAGTTTGAAGAACTCACAAACATATTTTGATGTGTGAATCGTTGTTTGTGCGTTGTTCTTGGAATACTTTTGCAACTCCGTGCTTACAAGTGTGTTGTTCTCAAAATATCCGTGCTTACAAGTCTGTTCTTTTTGAGACTAGTCTGGCTCCATACAAGACAGGAGTATGTGTGTGTGAATGAAAGGGAGAACAATGTAATGATGAGGTTACGAGAAGCAGAGGTGGAGAAGGTGGAGGAGTTTAGATACTGAGGATCAACTGTTCAGAGTAGTGGAGACTGTGGAAGAGAGGAGAAGAATACAGTACAGTCAGGAGTGATCTGTGATAGAAGAGAGTCAGCTAAGGTGAAGGGACAGGTTTACAGGACAGTTGTGAGACCAGCCATGATGGATGGATCAGAGACACTAGGAATAGGTAGAAGACAGGAAACAGAGCTGTAGGTGGAGGAGTTAAAGATGGTGAGATTCTCTTTAGGAGAGACAAGGATGGACAG
>JAFBJS010002889.1:251594-276108 GCA_016785265.1 Paraplagusia blochii | reverse complement strand
ACACCTATACGTTTATACAGTTTAAAAAACAGTATATACAAATATAATGTACGTATTCATATTTATATTTAAATATATACTTGGATGTGTGTATATGTGCACAGTATATATAGACATATATTTCTGTGTATATATGTTATCACATATAGGTATATATAAAGTTACATATAAAATACATAGATGCATATACAGTATATTTATATATATCAATATATATATATATATACATACATACGTAAATATATACACAAACATATGTATGCATGTTTATGTATGTAAATGGCATGTATATAAATGCAACATAAAATAATATATACTCAATATATACACAATTATAAAAATGTATGGGTGGATCCTTGCATGTATATACATGTATGTAATATATATATAATATAAAGTGTATATATACAAGCACATCAAGCACATAAATACATAAACATATGAATAGTGTATATATATACACGTACATACCAATGTGTATATATGTAAATGTATATGCATGGTACATAAATATAGACACATGTATATATGTTTCTGTATATGCATTTAAACAGTACATCAATAACTGTATATATATATATATATTTATGTGTATATACTGTATGTACACTGTATTTATAAAAAGTTAGGCCTGTAGTTATTTGGACAGTGACATGCTGTTTTAGATTCTTATTAAAACATATTCAGAATACATTATGTAGTCCATGTGGACTTAAAGTGCAGACTCTCATCTGTAATTTGCAAGTATTTACATCTAAATTGGAGTAAGTGTTTTAATACGGGACCACCTCTTTTGCAAGGGACCAGAGGTAATAGGACAACTTTTGGAAGCTGTTGCTGTGAACATACAACATGGTGTAAAAAGAGCTTTCAATGGACATGAAACAGACCATCCTGAGGTTGAAGAAAAAAAGGACATCCACGAAAGACTAGCAGAATGATTGCATAATCCTTGTCATGGTGAAGAAAATGCCTTCATATCATGCACTTAAGTCAAGAACACACTCCAAAAAGTTGGTGCGTCAATGTCTTAGTCTGATATTCTTCAGTCTTCATGAGAGCAAATACAAAGGATTTGCTACAAGGTGCAAACAATGATTCAGCCCCAAAAAATAGGTGTGCCAGAATTGTCTCTGCCAAAAGAAAGTTTTTAGAAAGAATTAGAACAGTTCCTGATCCAATGCACACAACATTTTCTGTGAAACACAGTGGAGGCCGCTCCTTGGTCACTTGGAACAAAAGACAGACGCTCCTAGATTAATTCTGATGTGCATAGGAATATTCTTTCTGGTCAGATTCAGTCAAATGTAGCAAAATCGACTGAACAGCACTTCACAGTACAATGGGCAATGATCCAAAACATAGAAACCTAGCAGTTTCTTAAAGCAGAGAAGTGGAATATCTAGCAATGGCCAACCACCACATCTGCACCCAACAAGACAAAACTTATAGCAGGAAGACCAACGAAGATGGCTGCACTAATGCTTGGCACAAAGGACACAACACAAAGGAGGAAACCAAGTGTTTGGTGATGTCCATGGGTTTCAGACATCACGCCGTGATTGCCTGAAAAGGAACAAAATGTTGGAAAGCAACATTTCACATTGGGGCATGTTTACTTTTCTCAGTACATTTGAGCCCCTAAAATGAAGAGCATTTTTATAAGAATAATCATCCCCTTTTTTCAACCCCTTGAATCAACATTCAAATGATGGATTGAGCATGTTCAGAGGAGGGACAGTGGTTATATTGGTAGAAGAATGCTTCAGATGGAGCTACCAGGTAGGAGACGAAGAGGAAGGTCAAAGAGATGATTTGTGGATGCAGTAAGAGAGGACATGGAGGTAGTTGGAGTCAGAGTTGAGGATACAGAGGACAGGGGAAGATGGAAATTGTTGACGCTGTGGCATTCCCTGAAAAAAAAGGAACAAGCCCAAAGAAAAAGAAGAAGAATTACCTTAAAATCTGCACTTTAATTCCATTGTTGTTTCATTTCAATCCCAATGTGTCACTGTGTCGTTGTCCAAATATTTCAGGACTTAATTGTGTACGCATATACATAATGAAACACATGATTTTTAATGGAACATATTCCTACAGTAAAACTGAATAGTACTGTGTCATAAACCAGGTGTGAACATTCTAATAATTTTTTACTTTAGAATATTTCATTTACGTATCATGCACCTTTTATTACGTTTTGAAAAACCACACCATCAGTCATTTGTTTGCCGGCCAAGAAAAAAGGATGGTGCCCATAAATTCAGATGGAAAAGCCATCCTCACAAACCATGAAAATGAAAGTCAAAGATGTGAACAATCACATCAGTGGCTGTAAATGTCATGTGTTGGTGGCTGAGTGATGGACGTCCAGAGTATTTGAAGTCTGGCAGTGATGTGAGCATAAGTGAGTGCAGTCCGCTCAGTCACGCCATATCACACTCCTATGATTCAATCCATGCACGCAGGCTAAGGCGCTGCTGCTGCTGCTAGATTGTTAATTTCTCACCATGAACAAAAAGGTCTGGGAGGAAAAGATTCTTTTACCCCTAGAGTTAGCAAACTCGAGTGAGTAAGACGTTAAACCTATCACCGCACATGAAATCCATGTCCCCTCCACTCATTATGTTCTTTGAGTTTTAGCATTTCTGCAGTTCGGACCGGGGAAATTCTTCTTTAGTCCTGTGTGCAAAAACTGTTTCTTCATCCTTTCCTGTGAAATAAGAGAATGGTATTTTTTCCAAACACTAACTCTAGAGGTCCGAGGGCATGTCAGTGCTTTCCAGGGAAAGATTTAGTCGGACATGACACAAGATAGGGAGTCAAATGGCTTGTTGAAAAAAGAAGACAATAATGTGTTTCAAACAGCTTTTATTGGTATTCTTTGCTGTTTAACTGATTCAGCTTTCACAAATAATTGAACCGTGTTAGCCCCGAGGATACCTTTAGATCAGGGGTCTCAAACTCAAATAAGTTGAGGGCCACTCACTGTCAAAGGGCTGCAATAGCAAAGGCTATCAATGTTTATTGTAAAAGAAAAAATACGTTTTTTTTATAAAGTTTCCCATAGATTCTGTGAAGAGTTGAAGAAAAGTCTCCCAGTGCTGCATTTGAGTCCTACCATGTCTTCACAGAAACCCAACCCTAACAATAGTGCAACAAAGGAGAGTCCACTTTACCATTGTGTGCATCCAACATGACCATTTCCAGCACTGTTGACTTGCAGTGAAACCCCTTTATAAATCTAGTTGGCCACAAGTTTAAAACCCCTGAGCCAAGGCCATGCTGATTTGTTTGTTACTTGCACAGACAATTTGCAAAAATTTCTGATTATTTACATCTTTTAGACTGAAGATTATTGTGTGTGCGTGTATAATATGTGTACATATATGTGTGTTAATCAACACTCCATAATATATTTAATACCTGCCCGAACGACGGTCCAAAAGTTTTAAAATAAATTATCACGAATGGGGAAATAACTTTTACTTTTATGTTGACCGAGTGATATCTGAACAATTCATATTACTGAAGTTTTTAAAAAAATGAAGAACCATAAAAAAAGTAATCACACCAGCAAAAATGACAAAGTTCAATTAACAAATACTACTACTACGACTATTTCTACTACTATTAATAAATCATATAGCACAAAACAATATTTGTCATACAACAATAAAAAACATTAAATCCTCTTTGTTGGTGTTTCTTTCTTGATCCTTTAACTTCACTTTGTGCAAAACTATTTTTTTTCTTTTCTGTAACTAAAACAATATTCTGTGATAAAATGAACTCTTTGAAGATCATGGGGTGAAAAGCATATGTGTGTGTTTTCATGGCTGGTTCTGCAAACCATTTTAGTGGGCAAAGTACTTGAACTTTCCTTAGGGACATCAAGACTTACCAAAAAAAAAAAAAAGTCCCAGGGTGCAGTGTTTCTGGTTAATAATGTGTAATAAATACCGATGGCTGTAAATCCAGCGTACTCTGATTTAATGCTCCTATGAAATAAGAACTGTATTAGCCTGAGCTCCAACCTTGGCCTATCTCTTTCTTAAAAACCACTTTTCTTTTCCACTCTTCCACATTTCCACCGTCCATGCTCGCGTGTCCACGGCTCTCATTAGGACAGGCTTCATGTCCAATCAGTTCCTGCAGAAATGTCAAACCGCGGCGACCTTTTCTCTAATCAGCCCCCATCTGCTCCCTGCTGTCATCTGTGTACAAATTATGCAAATTGCAGTGAGATAACTCAGTCGATTAGAATCAAATCAGACCCGTCAATCACCCCTGCTCCTTGGTTTTTGTTTTGTTGAAAAGGCGAGGGTGGGGTTCCGCATGAATGCACAAATCATGGAGAACAGACCGCCGCTGATCAGCACTGGCTAAAAATTCTGGCATTTCTGATCTTTTACGTCTGTAAACTGTACTCAAGGCATGGGGAAACTACGGCTTGGGGGCCAGATGCAGCCCGTTCAGCTTTTTTTTATCGGCCAAACAAACTTTAATGTTTTTATTAATATCTATTATCTTTATACAACCCTCACTGTGGCCCGGAGGCAATATCTGTCTTTGGTGTGAAACTCCAGGGTTCAACTCCTGGGTACGTTTGAATTCCGGTTAATCTGAGCAATTGACTGCCAACGGGCTAACCACCTGCAATGTAATTTGGGTGGCAGTTGTGGAGACTGCTGTCCCTGTGATGAACGTATCTTGATATACTGGCCTTTCTCTGCAATAACTGCAGTCTCTCAGTAGATGGCGTACAAATAGCTACAAGTATTTAAGCATTTTCATTTTTGTATGCAGTGGGAAAAAAAAGTTAACCTATTCCCTGCAAAGTGAATCTTTTTAAACTCTATATGCAAGGAAAAACATGTCTTGAGAGGTAATTTCATCATCAAAATATATTTAATGTTTCTGGTGAGCTGGTAGACAACTTTGTTCTGAAAAAAACTTTTTTCTTGTACATTTGAGGAGGTCCTTAGTGATGATGTTTATAATGTTTGATAATGCAGTTATCTCCCAGACAAATACAAAGACACTTGGTACCATACTCGTAGAGCCCTTTGTAAACTTTTACCAGTAGTACGCCATACTTTGGATTGTGCTACATTAACTATGTTCTGTTTTTGTTGAGTTTTGTGAACCTCTTGCCTTTCATTACACCTACCAACTGTATGTTGGGCTCCTCTGATGTATTTATGTCCTCAATCTGGTGTTAAACTCAGGCCTGGGGACCATTTTGTCTCAAATTTTGAGTATATATAGACCATTAAATCAAAGGTGTAGTAGTTGACCTGCAAGTATTTAGGCTTTATATACTGACAGTATTTTTACACTATAAATTTTATTTACACATAAAAAATGTGTTTTTTTTTTTGTTTTTTGTACATTGTCCTAATGGAAAGGTTTTCATTTAAAAGGGAACTGTAATGGCCAGAGATACAATGTTTGCACAGAAATTATGTCTTCGTAATACGTAGCATATCCGGGGAAAAGGGAAACATGCGCATAGCTGTCAATAAAAAAAAAAAATGTTGGCCTACACTGACTTCCCAGTTTTTAATTTTGGCACATAGTGAATTTGAGTTTGTCACCTCTGTCCTATTATATGAATTAACCACTCAACAGCGTAGGAGAGTGAAATACTCAGTGCGATGTACACTATGTGAGTTCCGACTTCTGTATGAGGTCTGGGCTTAAATCTTGGACAAATAGCAAATAACAAACTTAGGAAAATAACAAAATATTTGTTCTAATGCCTCGATGATTCCTTTACTTAGGAGTCTGGACTACATTCTCTGGCAGCGTGTAATTACACTCTAATCCCTAAAGGCAGTGTGAGGTTAGTCTTTGCCCAAAAGAGTTGGCCATAAACTGACCATAATCATCAGCGTTTAGAGAAAAAGTGTAGGTTATTAAAACGGTAAATTAGCCATTCAGAGAAAGGCCTTCATTAAAACCTGATCCGTTCATTACCTCAGATGCCAGTGTTGGGGCTGAGGTTGTGGTGTGCGGTTCGACTTTTAGTGGCTTATTTGTATTGTAATTTTGAATCATGTTTGCAGTATTAGGATGACATTTCCAGCAGGCTGCAGCACATTAGCGCTGTAACTAATTACCTGTTGATGCGAACGAGAAAAACCAACTAAATATAATTACAGCTGTGCAAACAGCCAGTGTTAAATTTCTCCATCTGGAATAGTGGACAGAATGTTACTTCATTCAGCGGCAAAGTAGATAAAAACTGTTCCGTCTCATGAAGCCCCCACGACACCGAAATGACGAAGGAGCAGAACGGCTCATTTGCAGCGCTCGTTTGTAAGTTTCTCTTAAGAAATTGTGAGAGACATGACACAATACGATACTTCCTGCAGGAATTTACGCACTTTATCAAATCGGTACCACATTTGTTGCCAAATTTAAGTTATGTTTAGAGAGTGGGGGGTAGAAAAGAGGCAGGGTTGTTCCAAGTGTGATAGCATTTGCAGATTCTGCGGATCGTATCACGTAGAATTATTCTGCCAAGACGAAAAGTCCACGGACTACCAAAGGTTCCTATTAGGTGTGTTTGTAAAATAAAACTAGCCTAAATGGTCAAAGATGTACTTTTCAATCAGTTACACTAGTAATGGTAATGATACTCAAATGGGTACATTGTTGTACATTGGTGTGTCTGCTAATATACGTACCAGAAATGATTACATTGTTCAGTAGGTCTGTTTCCAACAAGTAGATCAAGGGTTCTTGAACAAGCTCTTTGTTCAGAGAGTTTGGTGACCCCAGTCCTTAGTCATTGCTTTCCAAACACTGGATCGCAACACTCCAGTGGGCCACAAAAGTTTTTCTTGTGGTCTTGCATCATGTTTCCTAAACGTTCAAAGTCATTTTTGTTGTTAAAAACCTGAATAAAACAAATTGTTTGCAATAAAATATTCTAATTTATGGTCAGTAATGGTCAATGATTTACACATAATGCCTGTCGACTTTGGACTCAAGGTTTCTTAACATTGGTGGACAGAAAAAACACTATATAGATTATTTATTTGTACATTTATTTATTGTTCTATAATAGAAACCATGTTCTTTTATGGCTTCAAAAGCATAGCTTGATAATCTTGCAGTTCTCCTTTTGGTCCCTTAGTGCTTGGTGGATTTTTGGATTATAATCTTATAAAGTTTTTGCTATATCAAGAAATTGTCTTGTAATATTTCTTTATTAAATTTCTGATGTTTTTGATATTTCATTGTTTAAAAAAGTATTCAAAAAATTTGTTTTTGTGTTTGCCTAGAGGACATTGAACACAGCGTTGAGCATGCTCTTCAGCTCCTTACTCTGATTGGCTTAGCATTGGCTCATTGTAGCACCTCTTAGCATCTCCCCGTCTCTCTCCACCACTCATTCATTTTGCTTTCCTCCAATATTGATTTGAATTGTGTGCTTAAAATAGTTGATATAATTATATTTATTGAACATTTTCTATGCAAAATTTAGCATTAAATTTAAGATGCACTGACTAACTAGTGCTGTACGTTTACACAAGTTTTTTATATACTATATACTGCAGCGTTCAAGTATCCTGAGCAGTATTCCAGAGTCTTCCATAAAACAGTACTGTATGCATTTGGTATAAATCAGTCTACAGCATGCAAACAGAACCTTAACCCAATCAATCCAAAGGCAAATGAGGGGCAACATGTGTATATTTTTAGCTCAAAGAACTGAGTGGGCGTAGGCAAATAGTTTTAGTGGATTTTTCCTTTTGTTATGATATCCTGCAGATGTGGAACGATGAGGCCGAGAAAAACTGGGAATCACTTTTCTGACTGACTGTGTCATCGCTGATATGAAAGCATGGAGGAGACACAATGGGTGGATTTAAAGTTCTCATTATAAAGGGGTGAAGGGTTAAATGTGTTTCACTGCGGGTCTCGTGTTTGTAAAGAACCTTTATTCCCAAATATCTTCTGAAGCTTTTTCTTCTTTATGAGAAAAAGATCTTTAGTTTTCCATTGTCAAATGTGGACTTTGATTGATGCTTTGGCAGGAGGAACTAAAGATTTGTTATGCGTTATAAACAATACGGCGAAGATTTTTTTTTCCCTCTGCTTTGACGAAAAGTCGACAAATTGTTGGCTTTTCTCGGGACTGTGTTGCCTTAGGAGATGTTTGGGAGGCTACATGTGTTTCTGTATGTGTGAGTTGTCTGCATGGTTGTTGCAGTCCACTGATCTAAAGGTTTTTCTACCTCTTACTGTTCAAACACTGACTGACAGTGATTTATGTTTGTTTCTGAAAATAGGTCTATCTATCTATCTATCTATCTATCTATCTATCTATCCATCTATCCATCTAACCATCTATCCATCTATCCATCCATCCATCCATCCCACATACCTACCACAAGAGAACCTACAGTAGTGTTAATTTCTGCACAATGCCAAAATTCCAACAATTTCTTTACTTTTTAGATTTGCACTTTATATGTGCTATCCATCATAATACGAGAACACTACTAACTGGATTGTAGTTTTTTCTTAACCATTACTCTGGATTAAAAATTAAAACAATGGGAAAACACCATTTTTTGTTGCATTTCTCTGTCGGAATAAAAAAAAAAGAATATCTATTTGCAGATGTGAAAGAAGCAAAACCTCAATGACGCACACATCAAACACACGCTGACTCCAGGTTGTGAAATCATCTTCAGGAGGAGATAAAAAGCGGGACGAGGGAGTTGTTGACAGATTTATACATGCGAGAGGGATGTTTTCACCCTTTTCCCTTCTACACATCCTTTGTCTTACCTGTAAGTTGTCCACTGGTTGCCAAGTTCTGCCACCTGACCACCTGCTGCTTGACTGACAGCTGAGAATATAAAAAGAAAAAGTCTGAACAGAGTGAAGATTCACGGGACATGAGGTTTAACAAGCTGTCACCAGGCTTCAGGAGGCGGGGTTCTCAAACGTGTGCATACCATGGTCCAGAATGTAAGTGTGCATGTGTGGGATGCTGCAGAATCCAGGAGACGCCTGGTCCTGGTTCCAGTTAAAAGCAGAAGCCCCACAACAAAGGTTTTGGCTAAGGAGAATAACGAGGAGAATATCATTTTTCTTCGGCCCCTGTGATCTGCCTTTCTTACGTTTCACTTTCAAAGCTTGGTTCGCTGGCAGCGGTCCGCAGCTCCGCATCATTGATGGAAGAGAAGGAACGCTGCCCTCCTACCTCTCCAGACATCCTTCTTCCCATATCTCCACAAACTAGGAACAGTAAGAAAAAAAGGATTCCTGCTTGACATGGATGATAAATCACTCACTGATGTTAAGTGAGGTTTATTTTAGAGACACGCAAAAAAAAAAAATTCTGGCCCAAGCCCCTTTTTTTTCAGAAAGTCATGATGATGCCACTGGCTAATGCTGGCTTGTCTGAAAGTGTTAATATATATGAGAAAAATCTACATGTTTGCAAAACGTGTAAAGCTGAATTTGCAAAAGGAGATACATTACATCTGCAAAAAATTCTTCGCGTCAGGTCCGAAATCAAAAAAGCCTGTAGAAAGACACAAACTTGTGTATTTGCTGGGACACTCATAAGAGGCGTTTTCATAAGTCGTCTCATGTCATTCCTACGAATTATTAGTCATTGTTGTTGTGAGTAATACTAATTGTTCAGATATCACTGGGTCTCAATTTATATCCTCATTAATTCTCAATAATGGTCAGTGAGTAAGAAATAACGTCTATTGACCCAACCTTTTATAATAACTCCCGCCTTTTGGACTGACAAACCTTGGTAGGTGGTGTGACAATATGTTAGCTAAAGATTCCACCACAAGGGTTGGTAGAATAATATTTGGTTTTGAAATAACGTGCAAGATTTTAGAAAAGTCTGCGGTCTGCCACAGTGGACAAACTGGAGAGGTGCCTCAGTTAGATATGTAGCTGGAATGGCTGATTCTTTAGGAGAGGTACTGCACTTTGCCACAACTGTAATTGATCCACATTATAAAGATCAATTCTTGGATGGGCGAACATTACTATTAATTTATCCAACTCTAGGACCTTGATCTTATTCAGATGTCGTTTGCAGTCATAGACATAAATCCAATGGTACTAAGATTAGGCATTCTTAATTTCTCTAAGGGAACTTCTGTGGGATATAGTCTGATCTAATCAAATCTTTTCTCATTTTTTGGTTTTTGACAAGAACTTTTATTTTGGAGCATCCCTAGTGTGTTCCTATGTCAGAGCTGTTCTGTTTTGATCCTTCAAGAGGCAGTTTAAGGCATGTGGCATCCTGCCTGTATAAAAAAAAAAAACCCAACACCTCAGGAACTCCCCTCTCCTTCTGCTGGCTCCGTTTTCCCTGCCAGCAGTTCCTGTAGATGCCCAAGAGCAAGGTGGATGCTGTGGAGTGTGGTTTCACTGAAGCGCTGTAATGGGTAACAGTGTATGATTGTGAATTGAAACAGTTCCACATGCTCACAGAACATTTTTGGCCAAGCTTCGTGTGAAACAGCCAGTTCCATGTGAAGAATCTGTCCTGTCGAATCAAAGACACAGAGACACTGGAAATGATGAAAAGAGCGGACAGATCAGTCCAGAGATCTGCAGTTCAAAGATAGAGTGAGAATCGCACGATCATCGTTTGAGACTTGCCACACAACTCACACTTTCTCTTTGGAATGCAGGGATTTTTCTCCTTTTTGAAATTTATTTTACGTTTCGCACTTGCAAATGTCTTTCGGGATTAAGACTTTACTGTGGATTTAACTTTAGGGTCAGCAACTATTTGGAAATTGAGAGCTATATCAAGTTTTATACAGAATCCCTAAACATTGTAATGTCCTGATGATGCAGTTCTGGGACAAACAACATTTAACACTACAGATCTGCCAAAAATGTGGCCCCTAAAAATGGCTCAAAAGTGCATTTTTAGTTTTCTTCTGAAAGACTTTTGATACCAAAACATTAGAGACCAAACAGGAAGTTATAATGGTGCAATGAAAAGTCCAGGCCTCTGCTTGCTTGTTCAAAAGTGTCATATATGTAAATGTATTTTAATATATCACACAAAGGATGTGAACAGACCACCTGGAAATGAAGAATCTCGAAGCTAAGTTGAAAATTGAGTGCAAAAATACTGAAACAAATAATTGCACTAATAATATTCATATTAATTTCTTTCAGAGTTCTCGTTATGGGCTGAAATATCCGCACTTTTGTTTTCTCATTTCTGTCAGTCACCAGTGTCACCATTGGCCACTCTTCTTATGGTCATCCTTGCAATCATTTAAATATTATTAAGTGTAACTGAATTAAAAAAAAAAGTTACAGTATATTTTTATGATCCTCTTGCTTGAGTTTTCCGCTGAACGGGCAAAACAGTGTGATCACAATAACCTGTGTCTCTCTTATCAGTCTCAATGGTGTAACCTAGTGCCCTATACTGTATATACTACATTGGTGAGTCCTGCTCTTATTAATGTAGTGGTCAGAGGAATAATCACAAGTGACGAATGTTCTGGTTTGTACACTTACATTTTTGTTTTATCTTAAAATTCTCTCATTTATCAGCAGTGCCTTGTATAAGGTGTTGGGCCTTATGTATGGATTCTGGTTGTGTTTACTGAACTTGCCAGGCGCTTAAAAATGTTGAATGACTTTATATGACTTTGGTAGGCTACAGTGTAAGCTAGCTGCACTGTTTGATGTTTTTTGGAGCATTGCAACTACTAAAGTCAGGAGCTGCATGGTGTAGTACTCTACTAAACTGTGTTTGGATTGGATTTTTTTTTGAACAGCCCAGTTACAGCAACCAGACCGAGATGGAGCCGAGCATGGTTGACACCAAAGACACAAAAGACAGAATATAGAACATTGATTGACAGTGCAGGTTTATGGTCTGAAAAATAAGGTACTACTAACGAATGGTATAAGCAAGGGACTTAGATGTGAGGGGGCCGCTCCCTTAACCCTAATCAAAAGATACTTTCTTACGAATGTGTACAAAATTTTCTGCAAAAATTACATAATAACATTAAAACCTATTTATATTAAACTTACTTAATTTTTCAAGTGGGCCGTATTGAGCCCCCAAGTGTGCCACTTTTGGCCTGCAGGCTGTATGTTTGACAACGCAGTGTTAAATGTGGAACAATGCAAAATGAAAATAAAGCTGTGTCTGGAGGCTTTTGAAATTCTTAGTGTAACGTCATTGCCTTGACGGAGTCTCCTCGGTGAGGAACTCTGTTGAATTGGCAGCGTGACTCACACAAATAAGTCCTGTTCTGGCAGCTAAGTTTTCCTCAAATCCTCGGCTCCTCGTCATGATTTCATCTGGCGGAATGTCGTACAGTCACATCAAACAGCCTGCAGGAGGCAGACGTGCGACGTGACGTGTTACCCCACACTCTAGGCACGCTTACAATACATTTCACTGCTCTATTTTCCTCTTTAACAATTTAACAGCACAAATCTCTACAGCTCCTTCTCTCCCTCTCTGCTCACTCACATATCGCACACAGACCTGCGCTTCAGAGAGCGTTTGATGGCACATAAAGATGATGAGATGAAGAGGGAAGAGGCAAGAGGTCAAGGACATGAGTACAACTCCTCTTGGAGAACGTTCTATCAAAGCCCATTTCCTTCCGCCCATAAGTATCGGATCAGAGAATAAAAAAGTCCGTACCACCCCTCCTTGTCTCTCCCCCTCTCTCCCACTCCTTCACCCAAAGCGCCACAGGCGTCGAGCAGGGATCGTAGATCTGGCCAACACGTGAGGGAGAAGATCACTGTGTGGTATCTCGCAACTGTAGCAACAGAACCGTGTGTTTTACTGCAACATGGTGACATGGTGGGAAATGTCTGTGGTTTCGAAGGTCAGGGTTTGTTTTTCTTCGCTCGTCTAAAACAAAGAAACTGTACAAAAACACAGTGTTTAGAAGAATATGTGACATTTGGGAAAGTTATTGTTCCAAGGTTTGGGAAAAAGTTCAGTTTTGTCACTAGTGCAAACAACACAAAACTGTGAGCGTCATCCTGGTAGTTGGAAAAATATATCAAGGTTCTGAAAAGTAAAAGTTAAGAGTCAACGCAGTGTTTTTACACCATTCTTACATTCCTACCTAATATCTAGTTTGTAGAATACTAAATGCCTTATCTCAGATAGCTAACTTCCAACCTACCTTAACTTGAACCAACTTGAAGCCTAGTTAAAAGAGCTACAACCATACATTACTACGTATATGTCATGTAACACAGTAGTAGATACAATATATGTTAGGAAACAACAGAAAATTAGAATAAAAAAAATCTCAACAGTTACCTAAAGTGTGAAGATATGTGTTTTAATTCACTTGATGCTTTTATAACAATAACGGGGTGCCCAAGAGGTAGATTGAGATCTACTGGTAGATCTCCAAAAGAAATGTTGGTAGATCCTGAGCAACAACGTAAAACAATAATAGTTATAAAAACTAGGAATAAAAATGTATTTCAAGATGCTAATCGCTGTGCTAAAGTAAGAATCGTATAGGTATTGAGTCAGACAATATAACAATGTGTAGAATAACATATCCAGTTTACATAGGGAAACATATTTAGAATTTTTAATCTAGTTTGATCACTCCAGCCTGGTCATTTGAAAAGTAGCTCACAAGATAAAAAAGTGTGGACACCCCTGTTTTATAACTATAACTAGTCTAGATTTTGTGTGACAAACATATGGACCGTGGGTCAAAACTGAACCACTTGAGGTTGTCTTTTTGTCTACTGTTTCAACACACTCAGATGATTGTCCATCGTCCATGAATGGCATTTCTCTTAAATTCATTAAGAGAGTCTTGTTACAATGTTTTCCCAGTTGATGAGACAAATATGTCATAATGCAGAAGTTTGCTGCTTTGCTTTGCTTACTTTCTCTTGTTGAAAACCATATATTTGTGCTGCATTTTTTTTATTATTTGTTGTATTATTCATTAAATTTGTATTATTTTTGTGTTATTTTGGGAAACTTTTGCCCTTTTTTAAGACTCCCAGGAGCTCAACCCTGAATCGAGGACAACCTGTGAAGTTTGTGAATACATATGAAAATATTCATATTATTCTCTCATTTTCTAAAAAGCAGAGTCATTCATATGCCTTTAATTTTTGTTATTTAATTTAAGTCCGCAGTAGTTTTAAAGTATTAGCAGTGTATACTCTATGGCAATACATTTTGGTGTTGGCCTGAAAATGATTCAGGTTCTAATCCACTAGCTGCCAGGTTGCCACTGAGGTGCACCGTCCCGAACCACATTACTTCCAGTGGGTTCAGGACGGCTAACACTATGGAATACGTGGAGACTGGACCAATACCATCAAAACATAAAAAGAAAACAATAAGTCCACGTTTCCGACCTTCATTTTTCATGCACTAAAATACACCTTATATTGGTTATATCTTTATGTTATTATAATTGTTTAATGATAATTATAATATTATTTTCACAAATCAAATTTAAAAGGCCCAGATTTAGACCTAAAGTTAAGTCAGCTTAGAGATTGTTTGTTGTGATTACAGATCATAGTCTATAATAACTAAGTCAAACTGAGTTATTATAGACTACTAGTTGGTAGAGCGCGCTCCGATCAGAGGGATCTAACCTTAGACTCTGTGGCTCCGAACCCGGATCTCTTTATAGAGACCCTGGTGTAAGTCTGAGGTTTTTATAGAGCAGAACACAAAGGTGTCACAGCTGAAGAATTCAACATCAGAACCTTTTTTTCTACTTTTTACTGTTCTATTTTCTGGTCGTAAAATATAACTATCTATCTCTCTCTGTCGCACACACACACACACACATTCACACATCTGTAGAGCAGATTCAGACTCAAGCCCTTCTGCTACAGGACGAGATTTGTTCTGCTCCAGAGGTATGTTTCGCTCGTGGGTGTGTGTATTTGTGTGTGTGTAAATATAGCATATATATATTTATATATATATATGTGTGTGTGTGTGTGTGTGTGTGTATATCAAGTCAAGGTCAGCTTTATTGTCAATACCTTTACATGTACAGAACATACAGGGTATCGAAAATGCGTTCCCCGCTATCCCATGCACAGACAAGACACAACATTACAATACACACAACATTACAATACAGTTTACAATAAAGTCTGCCGTATTGTGGTCTGCAAACAGAATAGTTAGTGCAAAATAGATGGGTAGTGGGCATTACAGTTGACCAGATGAGTAGAATAGGGGTTTACAGTCATGTCATAAAATATACTAACATAAAATAAATAATCAGTAGAAAAGATGTAAAATAGTGCATTTCATTACATAACATTATAACACGTATATATATATATATATATATAAAGATTCCTATCCCTTGTCTGCTCCACATCTGTCATCATCTCACCTATAGACAAAAAAAGTTAAGTAAGTAAATTGACCTAAACCGAGGTTTACAGTCAATTTCTGTTCATTTCTGATTCGTCAGTGTCAGGTCTGTCTGTCTCTGTCTCTTTTCCTTTCCCCTTTCCCCGGTGTTGGTTAATTGTCATCACACTCACCTGTGTCGCTGTCGTTAGTCTCACTCGTGTCTCCTGGTGTCCTCAGTATTTATTCCCCTCTCCCTCACTGAGTCCCTTGCTTATACCATTAGATCATTGTTTCAGGTTTGAATCGTTGTTTCAGTTTGGCTGTTTCGGGTTAGTTGTTCTCTGTCATGCCATGTGTCTGCCTGTTTGAGGTCAGTTAACTTTAGATGTCCCATGTTCATGCTCCTTGCTCATGTTTTTTTGAAGTCCTGTTTTTTTGACCATGCTCTGTTTTTTTTACTTTTTATTTTTTGCCAACCCACTCTTTGCACCTGCCTGGCCTTTTTTTGCCAGTGATTTTGTGTTAATTTTGTTATGTTAACAAAAGCCTCATCCACACTCAAAAAAAGCTCTACCAATATTCCTGCATTTTGGTCCTCACACTTTTGCAAGCCAACCCCACTATGAACCTTGACAGTCAGTGTTGAACCTGCAGGAGGGATAAGACACGATTCTCAACTGACTCTTCTGGTCATCTGGAATTACCCTTTAAAACAGGCATGGGATAATTGTTTGACTCATGAGACCTAAAAATTCGCCGCACAGGGGCCTGGTTAGGAACAGATGGATGGAGCGTTTGTATGAACTAAGATAAATCTATAGGTGAAATGTGTACATTTCAGGGAAAAGGAGTATTATAATCACAAAAAAATCCCACTACACCGGCTTAATGTTGTTTATGCATGCTTTAAATACTGACAGCAGATTACAATCGGGTTAAACTTGGTTAAAGGTCACCAACTGTAGTTCAGTGGCAGTATGGATACTTTTGTAAAAATTAAAGTATTTACTATAAATTTACTTTTAAGTACTATGACAGAAGTATTTACCTGAGTAAGTATAATTTTATTTGCCTTATATTATTTCCAAGCATGTCTGTCTGTTTGTCTATTTTACTGAATTTACGGTATCAATTTATGGTACAAAATTAATCACAAATTTGTTACGAGATGTTAAAAAGAAAACCATATTAACTCACAAACTTGGCAGCGGTGGAGAGACAAAAACAGGCTGCACTCTCCTTCAGATCCAGGCTCAGTGTTGCCATCTGCCCAGACAAACATGTGGGTAAGAGTGGCCTGAAATATATTAAATTAACAAAATAAATATGCTAAAGCTGTGGCAAAATAAGCCCAGACTTGTAACGTGAACCAAGCCTCCAGTGTTAATCACGACCGATGACTAATTAGCCGATCGAGACAAGTCTCCCAGTCTTCGTTTGTGTGCAAAGAAACTGTTAAACATGAAAAAAAAAAAACAACTCTCCATCTGTCGTCACAAACGTTTCAAATTAACAAGCACGCACATAATAGGAAGCAGGAAGGAAGGTCTTCTCAACACATTTACACGGCAAAGGAGGAATAACCACTGTGTGAATTCCTGCTTCCCACTGGTCACTGAGAGATGGCTGCATGCTCCGCAGGAAGTTAGGGGAACAGAGGAGTACGAGGGGGAGGCTGGGGCCCGGGGTCGGCCATCCTCCGACTGAGGTGAGAGATGGAGGTGGAAAAAAAGAGACGTGACTGAGCTGAGCTTCCTGTTGGCCCAGCAGCAGGAGCCAAATTAGAGAGGGTGACGCTTGATTCATCTCTCCCTCAGCTCTTTCTGTCATGTCTTTATCTCTTCATCTCTTGGGCCCCGGCCCCGCTCCCTGTTCCCCTTCACCGGGATTAAAGAGCATAAATATAATCCAGATGATGCAAAACCACACATCAGTAGAGAGAAATCAGCCAGTCTGATAATCACATTCTGCAATGTGTGTGAATAGCACTAAAAAGATAAATGTTACTGTAGTAAAAACAACCTCATATGTGAAGTAATCTCTTGTTTTGGGATTATTAGATCCCAGATGAATTCCTTGCCAACCGTATTTTCCAGGGTATAACTCACACTTTTTTTCATTCTTTAGCTGGGTTTCCAACTTATTTATTAACTTCCAGCTGCTGCTAGAGGGCACTCTAGTTTGTATACCAGTATCTGCTATTCCTGCACCACTGAATATTTACATGTCTTTTTATTATTTTTATGCCGATATCCACTGGGGGCACTCTAAGTGGCTGGAGCAACTTATTCTCCAGAGCGCCTTATATATGTTTTTTTTTTCATTATGCAAAGATCATGATATGAATAACGACTGTTGCCCTTCCTGTCACAGTGTATTTCTTTTAACGTAAATAGACTACTAGTTTAGGCCTATTGACAGCGTAACTAAAATATACAGACTAAAAAAAATGGGCGGTTAAAGAGATAGAACATGTTATCGATTTATAGGTTACAATCCTGTTTAGAGGAACATTGTACTAAATAAATTTTCTGAGCTGTGTTAAACATCTAACTTAACTATAGAAACAAGTAATATAAGAGTTCCTGTATCCAAAAAAAAAATTTTATTTGCTACTTCTTTACCACCAAAAATGTACATGTTTGTCATATTCCTATCTCTGGCTGCCACAAGAGGGCACTTGAGGTGGGTGTTTGGTTTGCGATTTATTCTCAGGAACCACTTATATACATTTTTTCATGTTTTTTCCCTTTTCATTATAATTTTTTTGGCCGGAGTGTCTGGAAAATACAATACTTCTAATTTGCTCTGTCTCTATTTACCTGCTTTCTATTTTTGTACTGGAACTGAATTGTTCAAATGGGAAATCATGTCTTAATATAAAAATAACAGGAGAATTAATCAATCAAAAAATTATAATTTTAAAGCTATGTTTCTAATAAACTCAATCTTTTAAAGCCCTCACCCTGCCTCTCTCTCTGTCTCTGAGGAACTTCTCTCCATTTTCTGGTCTGGTTTCAATTTTAGAAAAATAAAGAGGTTGTGAGAAGCAGAAACAAAAATACTTCCCTCCTTGTAAATCCATTATTGTCCGGGATATATCAGAGATCCGTCCTTTGCGGCACTGTTTGTGTAGGATCCACTCTGGACATGATCCCGCCGATTGGCCGAGGCTTTGCTGCACAAATAAATACTGTAATTGATCCGCTCTCGTACACGTGGAACTAGGATACACTTCGGTCCAATGTTTTCCAGATGCCACTAATAGATCACATTATTTACGTCGACTGTGTTTGCGTTTCCCCGGCAACGTCTGCTCTGTTTTACAGTGACCCGGATCCTCCGTGAACCGTCTTCACCATCACTTGATTAGTGGAGGATTCAGAGATGGACGTCCTAATGTCGGGGTGGAGATGCACAGATGTTGTGTCACATTGACGCACCTTGTCTCCGGACGACAGACCTCAGATCGTATGATATTCGATCCCCGCGTTTTGGTACACATTATGTACTGATCAGCTTGCATTGGCTCCATTAGTGCAGCTGGCTCTGTTCTGTTCACCCGTGAAGTTTGGTGCAGTATTTGCAGACTCATTACTGTGCTCTCTCTGTGTGGTTACGGGTAGTTAGCTCCAGTCATACGGCTTCATTCTCCTCCTCTGTCTTTTCTGCTCCTAGCTGAGCAGCTGGAGATCAGCAGCGATGACGGTGGTATAAATAAAGACAGTTGACGTCCTTCCCTTTATATTAAATTTATTTGACACCAATTTCATTAAGCTACTAGGTAAGGCATAACTAGCCATAAATTAACTCAATAAACAGGCTGTAAAAGAGGTAGAATGTATCAATTTAATGGGCAACAATCCTATTTAGAGGAACAGTTTACTAAATCAAATTTCTGAGGTGTATTAAGCAGTCACCATTAGAGGAATCTAGGAATAAAAATAGTATCGAGATAGTTTAGCAGTTTGCATGCTTCCAGAAGCAAGAGTATTTTGAGTCATCCAGGTCATGGTGGAAGTTAAGACGGGGATTAAAATTAAAATAAAGGAAGCCTTTATTTCTCCCACAGTGAGGGAAATTGCATTTTGAAAAACTGCTCAGATGCGGAAGTAGAGCAAAGACAATACAATTAATTTTAAAAATATACTACACAATGTTTCAATAATATACAATGGAGGAATGCAGTTGTGAAGGCATAAAACAGTATAGACTGTTTTAATGTTATATTGCACAAGTAAAATACAGTAGTAGTGGTCTGTTTAAACAACCATAGCATAAATAGGTATCAGGAACCTTTGGGAAAGTGGATTTTTTTTTTTTGAGCAAATATCTATTGCCTTACAAAATGCTTATCTGTTTACATTTTTTATGTTCTTTGAGAAGATCCACAAGAAAAATGTGGAAATCAGTGGTACAGAAAAAAATAAATGTATTAATGTGGCACAGCTACCATTTTGTGTGCACTGTATAACTGAAGGTATTATTATTGCTGTGCAGAAAGATTTTTCTTGTAACAAAAATATATATTTATAATTTTTAATTACCCAGGCCTCACTCCTCGATCTGTGCACTATAAAGACTCCCTTTCAGATTTACACATCATATAGACACACAGCAGACAATCAGCATTGGATTCACCAGCAGCATCTTCTCTGTTCTTCTTTTTTTTTCTGACTGATTGTCAGTGTGGGCAGCGAGGGGCTGAAACCCAGATGAACACAAACGTCTTTGTGGTTCCATCTGCTGGACTTCAGTAAAACAATCCTCCGTCACGAAGCAGTGAAGACGTGACGTGATGACAGCGCTGATGAGGCCCGGGACTAGATATTACACAGCTATTACACATGTGAGCAGGACCCCTACACACAGGCCCTGAAACACATGCACTCTTACACATGTGCCGTTGACTGTGTCTAGACCCGCACTCACACACTTGATGGATATGATGCGTTTCAGACAGACAAATGGACAAACAGACAGATAGATAGATAGGACTTTATGAATCCTGCTGGATTATCCTTCAGGAAATTAAGGCTCACTGAACAAAAATAAATACAATAAAATACACCTGAACAGTGACCAGTGGATGTTAGTAGAGCAGTGGGTTAGTAATAGACAGATTAATGTTAATGGAAGTTCTGCCATCAGCACATAGTAGGGCTAATGATTTATTTCTTTGCTGTGAACAAAATTAAATAGATAGATAGGTTAATGTTAGTAGTAGTTAGTAGTATAAGTAGATTAGTAGAGGTCAGGGTTTTTCAAAGTGTGGGGCGGGCCCCCCTGGGGGGGCGTGGTGCGATGCTGAGGGAGGCGCATGTGACCCTGGGGAACATTTTTTTTTTCCACCGTATTACAATAAAGTGTAATTGCACATCCTTGTAAGTTTTCTTCATGTTAACAAGGATACAATGTTATGCAGAGGTGTAGCTAGAAATATTTTATAGACAAATGCTGTTATTTATAGTTGCGGCGGAGAGTGGGTGGTGGGATGGGCGAATTGTTTTCTTTTTGCGGGGGGGGCGTAACAGAAAAAGTTTGGGAAGCACTGGTATAGGTAATATTGATCGCATGTGTATAGTGTTTTTGAGTAATTGCAGTCTATTATCATATTTCACTATGTCAATCGTACTACTGAGTTTGGTTGATATTGTTTTATACTATTCTCTAATATAAGTGTAAATATATATAAGCATAGGGGCAGTGGTGGCCTAGTGGTTAAGAAACTGGACTGGAGTTTGTACAGTAGGCTCCAGGTTTGATTCCACTACCTACCAGGATACCACTGAGCATGGCACCATCCCCACATATACATGTGTACATACACATGTATATACTTACTAGGTACATACATACACATGTATATGTGTGGGTCAGTATGCATGTAAATATGTACTGTATATGTATATATATATCTATATATATATATACATATATACATGCATACATATGCAGCACAAACTGTATATATACACACAACAGTGACATATACTTAGAGTGTAGAATATGCTAAGATTTTGAGTGCATATAGAAATATAATGGTATAATGAAATATAATGTATATATTACATTATATATTGAACTGTATGATAGTGGGGTTATTGCTCATACTCCCCCACCACCAGTAGTTTATTCCCTCAACTCCCCCTCAGAGGAGAGTTGAACACAGGAGTATGTTGTATCTACATGCCCATTACTTGTTTCTTTCTTAAACAGTAGAGGCTTATTTTTATTCTCAAGGTTGCATCAGTAGGTAGCAAACCCTAGATTTAAACTTCTGTATCAGTAAAAGTTAGGGATGACTAATTATATTGGTTGGCTGATTATATCAGCCCATAATTAGCATAATTGCGTTATATTAGTAAGACTTATATTGTTTTTTTTTCTCCAATAATGAAAATCCGGCAACACAAATGACTGGGTTTAGCTGGAAATGCACAAAAGGTTCTGAAATGTTTACCTCAGTTTTAGAGACAAACGCATAACTCTGTACTGGTGGATATTGGTCAGAAAAGGAGGTTATATTAATATTGTTAATATTGGCAAAATTGGATATTGGCAAAGGCTTTCTTGTTTTCTGGAATTGGCACGAGAAGCATCTACAGGCAGGATTGTATATGAAACAAAAGAAAGATTTGATAAAAAACAAAACACAAAAGCAGGAAACAAATATTCAGAGGAATCTATGCAACTCAGTGTTAGATATAGTGCAATCAAGAAGCAGGGGGCGCTAGCCTGGTAGGTAAGGTACCTCACCTTCTAAATTAATAGACTTAAAAAGAATTCAATCATCAAGAATTCCTGATTTGAATGGACTTGGAATGGAATTTCTTTATGTTTATTCTAGTCATCCATAGTTTTCACACCAACGGCTGGAAAACATTTGTGGAGAAAAGTTAATGCGACTCCAACTCTGAAAACTGTTGTTGCCTCTTCTGTCTTCAACTTCGTGAAAATGAACACAGCAAAACGTGACACAGAATCTGTTGATCCGATGACTCCTGGTTCTCTCCTTCCCACTCCCTAATAAAAGCGGAGTAAATTAGGTGGTGCAATGTTGTGGCTGTTTTTAGTGGCTGCACAGAAAACACACTCACACACATGTCGAGAACTCTCGCCGTGCGTAGATTTGTGCGCCGTTCTAACCTTGAATCAGTCACCGAGTTCAAGTGGAAAGAAGACTGACGAGAAAACACACTCTAATCTGACTACCATTAAAGGTTTGCAAATGGAGCAGTTGATTTTCTTTGGCTGACGTTTTCTGCCTTAAAGGAAATAATTATTTATTGCTTCAGGATTTAGTTACTCGGTGTGAGCAATAATGTGTGTCTGAGGTTCACCTTCTCTGCGCAAACAAGTTTATAGATCAAATACAGACTGTTACCGTAACTGTGCATGTGGAGATTAGATTAGATAAAACTTTATTAATCCTTGAGGGGAATTTAACGCTTCAGCTGCATCACAGCCACGAGACAACAGTTAGAAAACAGAACCTGAACAGTTACAGAGTAGATTATATTAGTAGTGGGGTTACTGTTAGTAGTATTGGTAGATTACTAGGTTAATATTATTTGGATGCGATGTCACACTCTTTACAGTGAGAATCTAGACCACCAACCTTGTTTTCTTCAATCATTTGTTCACTTAAATTCCAGTTCACTTTTTGTTCACCTAAATGCCCATATATATATATATATATATATATATATATATATATATATATATATATATATATAATATATATATATATGCTAACTGTTACACTTTGCTTACCACAATAGTATTCCAAGTATCCTCTAGGGATGGCTGTCTATTATACCTCAGAAATTAGATTTAGTAAATTGTTCCTCTGAACAGGACTTTTTCCCCAATAAATCCGACAGTGTGTTCTTTTACCTTAACAACCTGTTTATTTAGTACAAAATAAATGAATTTTAATAAACACCCGCCAATAAATTATTTAATTATGTTTACAGCGGTGAAAAAAAAAAAAAAACATTAGCTGTACTATGTGCTGATGGCAGAACCTCCAAATATTAATATAATGTTGTGGTGATTTATTTATTTATTTGTTTAGTTTTGAACAAATTATAAGTTTATTAAATGACTTTGATATTTGTGTAATGCAGCAACATCTTTTGAAACATAAAAAGATATTTACACAAAAAATATATATACCAACAGATAGTTAAATTATAAAAAAAATAATAGTTAAATGACAGAAAGATAAAGAAAGATAAAAATAAATAGTGTATATGTGTATATGCAGTCTGGTGTAAATTCAGTATATCACACTTATAAATGTTATTTTTGTACTTATACAGTACAATATAACTATGTAGGCCAGATGTAATATTTGTATAGGTATATTGGTATATGTGAGTATATTTGTATATTAGTCATGCACTCAAACTGACATAGTGTTAAATTTAGTGTGAAAAAAGCCATAGTATCCTGATTTATGACACCATCCCACCAAGTAGGACAAACTGTAGATGCAGGAGGAAGCTGCCTGGAAGGAAGGTCCCGGTGCTAAACTAAAAATCCATAACGTTGCAGCAACCCAACTGACTGCAGAAGTAAATGTGCTCCTCAACTCTTCTAAATCCACCAAAAACTGTCCATCTAGCTCCATAGATGGACAGTTAACCCTATGGTAGCTCCATAGGGTTAATAGACATGACTGGGCTGCTATGGCAAAACCATGGGTCACTTGTGCCAATGACAAGTTCACTGTCTTTCCCTGTTCTTGAGAGTTGCAAGGCATATGGGTTGGAAAACAATATACATTACATTAGCTATACATATTGCTATAGGTAGGAAAATATTATGGGTATGAAAATACTTCAGTACAACAGCACCCATACTTTATCTTGACACACAATCAAGAATATATAATGAAATATATATATATATATATATATATATATAATGAAATATATATATAACGAATATATATATATATATATATATATATATAACGAATATATATATATATATACATAATAAAAATTTGACTTCTGAAGGGACTCATGTCAGTGCACCTGCCACGATTGGGAACCGATATGAAGGGCCTCATCCTGGTGTTCACCTGCCCTGCCAACGCCTGCATATACATATATATTTAGAGGAAATGTA
>JAFBJS010002889.1:151093-251240 GCA_016785265.1 Paraplagusia blochii | reverse complement strand
GAAATATACTGTATGTAGCATTTCTAGCAGCATCCACGTAGGCCGTAACAGCTGTGTAACGTCTACAGCATATGTAGGTTAGTATAAAAAATGAAGCTGACTTTCTCTCTGCGGTGGAGCCACAGAGGGAGGTGCAGGAGAAGGAGCAAGGATATCGTCTCCAGAGACAGAAAGAGAGAGAGAGAGAGACTGTCATTACTCTTCTCCTCACAGAGAATAAATGAGAGGTGTCAGACTGACTAATGACCAGGTCTGTGCTGCTGCAGTGGAACCAGGAGGAGATCCACTCGTCTGCTGATGTCAGTCACTGTGTGATCCAGGCCGTCACTGATGGATGGCAGAGGCCTGGCTCTGATTATACGCCACGCTAGTATCCACTCATCCTGCCAATCCCTTTGTTGTTTCGGAAGAAAAAAAAAAAACACACACATACAGAGCACACATGCACATACTGTACATACTTACCGCTGCAGTCTTCAACAGTTCTGACACTCTGCTGTGGTGCAGTTCTGTCCGCTCCCAAATGCACAGTAGTGGATTAGAGATTAGCGAGGGTTCAGTGGGGTAATTACAGGGGTCATTTTAATTTTTTGTTATATACACTTTTATTGCAGCGGAGTTAGTTTTTAGTGAAAGCTTCATTGCTTTATTTATTATTATGTTTTTTTTTTAATTAAATCTGGGGCAGAGAACGTAGCCTTGTCATCAATGGTGTCTATGTTTCACCTTGTCTAACCCCCGACTCTGCTCCTGTCAACACGGAGGAAGACAACAAGACAAGGTGCTGAAAGTCACCGCCTACACACACACACACACACACACACACACACACACACATACACACACACACACACATACAAAGATAGCTCCACATGAGTGATCATATCACTCCATATTCTAGCCTTGACATGATGCAGTTAGTTTTTATTTTTACCTTCAGGCACTAACGCCAAGGCCTCCACTTTGGCCCAGAGGCAATGTCTCTGTGTCCAGGGATCACCTGTGGTGTGATTTCGGTAGCACAAAATTGTTTTAAACAGAGTTGAGACATTATTGAAACAAATAAAAATATCACTTTTGCAATAGTGCAAAATTTTATAAATATATGAAAGAATTTGTTAATTTATTTGTCTTTATTCTCTTATTTATTACCCAGCAGTCTCCACGACTGCCACCCATATCACACTGCTCCAAACTGTGAGCTTTTCTGCCCTCTAGAATTTATTTGGTTTAAAATCTTGTTTTGACAAAAACAAAAAAAAAAATCTGTAACTTATTGAAAATAATTTTAAATCCAGCCATTAATGCTTAAAGAACCTAGGGGACGGGTCCATTATACGTCATTGTTCCTGTCCTATCAGCAGACCCTATAGACATTTGGACACACACACACACACACATACACACAAAAGTACTTAATGTGATCCAGATTGTCCTCAGGAAAGAAAACAGGGCTTTACACAGAAAACACTTTGTCCTAAATGTGTTTATTATGATTTCTGAGGCTTCCCGCTCTCTGACATCAGCAGCGCCGCAAGCTGTGTGCGGTCGAGTTGACGGTTCACTCAGTGACACATTGTCTGCTCTGCACATCATCTGCATCACACCTATTATTGTACAGTATGTCCCTGCGGTCAAGCTCTCAACTGTTCAATAATTCCACCATCTTTTTTTTCCCTTAATTTTCTTTCCGTTTTCTTGTCACTTTGTCCATCCGTCCGTCCGTACATCCGTCTGTCCATCTGTCCATCCATCCACTTGGGTGGTGGACGTCCCGTGACGTGCAGTGTCAGAGGGGAGCTCCAGTCTTTCAGCATCGGTATCCGCATACACACACTTACTCACTCACTCACATGTGAACACACACCTTTTCACTCAGCAGCTGTCACCCACCCTCCCACCCTCACCTACCTTCACCACAAGCTCCCATCATGCTTTGCTTGGCTGTATTATGACAGGTGGAGAGTCGTGCACCAGATGGACTGTTACTACAGCCATGTGTGTGTTTGTTTCCCCATGATATTGTATTGACAAATCAAAGGTGCATACACTTATCATATCAAATCATTTACTACGTCAAATGTAAGGATACGTTTTGGGTCTGTAGGGTTTTGGTTTAATTTTATAGATTTTGTTTTGCGTTTTTTTTGTGGGTTGAAAAATTTAGGTTAGACAGTTTTAGATTTTGATTTGGGTAAAAGAGAGAGAAAGATTCTAAATAAATTCTATATGAACTAATGAATACATAAACCAAAAGAACATTTAGTGGCATCAGCAGAAATTACAGTCAATTCTTTAAAAAAGGGATGTCCTTAAGTCCTAAATGGATCATTTTTGCCGATATCGGATTTTATCAATATTGTCCAAACACTCAGTTTCTAATTCCGATATCAACTGATACCGATATATTCAGTTGTTGGACCTGAAACTAAGGTAATCGTCTTGTGACAATCTATGGGACTCCGTGCGAATTTTGCAAAACTTAATGGGTTTTCAATGTCGGAGGAAAAACCATTACCGATCTCAGCGATATAACAATATTATGGTTATATCAGCCAATATTATTGGAAATCCCTAGTTGAAATTTAATCTTTAAAAACTAGTATTTGAAAAACTATATCGTACTAATAATATGTGTAGGGTCTGTAGGTCATTTTATTTTAAAAGATTTTTTTTTTATTATTTTTTAAATAATTTCAGTTTAGGAACTGAAAATTTTCTTGGGCCTTTTGTGAATGTAGATTGCTGGGACAAGACTAACCCTACATTCTCAAAGATTTAGTGGCATAAAAAGAATAGTTTTTGTTGAAATTACAGACACTGATTTTCTTATTTCAATACCATAGATAGTCATATATTCAGCTGTTTGCCCTCCAGGTGATTGTAAATGTTTCAGGGCTTGATGTGCAATTTCAGCAATGCATGAAGCAGAAGGATTGACATCAGTCTTTGCCGTATCTTGAACTCATATTTGGATGGCTGGATTGAAAGCCCTGTGGCCACATCTGGCCCACACGCCAAAGTTTGCCCACAACCGATCTAGATTCTAATTCTCCGAGGGGTTTCACAAAGAAAGGAATTCAACCCAGGTACTGTATGTGTACGTGTGTATCACCGATGCTGCCGTCAACAGCATATGCAGATCGAGAAGTATTGAAACTCATCAGGACGGAGGTGAGAATGGCCTGAATTGAGGTGTAAAGTCGGAGGAAGTGGAGCAACAGCCGACGGAGGTACAGAGAGGCCCGTACGGATGAAAAATGAATTCACCCTGATGGTGAAAGGAGAGAGGATTTGTGTTGAAAACACAACGTCTTCACTCATCACCTGAATGGCCTCTCACTTCTCTCTGGAGATTGGACCACTGAGTTTCTCTTTCTGCTCCAAACTGAGTGATGGACACGTTTTAACGCGGAGAAGGATGTGGAAGAGGAGAAGGAAAAAGAAACATCACGTAAGGTCCTAATAATAAAACCAATGCCTCACTAAAAATACTGCAACAATGTATTGTTTCCAAATTATATTATACATTCATTTTAATATACTATTCATATACTGTACATGTTCATATATATGTCAATATACTGTTTTTTATAAGTTGGTTTTCAATTGTTTTTAGTGCTGTTTAATGTTTTTAAGAAATTTGTTAGTTTACACAGTTAACACCTTCAGAATATATATATATATTGCAAAGACATAAAATATATTATAGATATATATTATAAATATAAACAATATATTATTTTACAATTAAGTAAAATAATTTCAAAACACCTAATAAAAGCCCAAAATTTGATACTGCACCAGGAGCAGATAGATGGTGTGTCGGTGCTAACTTAGACAAATGACACCATCTACAGTCATTTATAAAGGCTAAAAAGCTGTAATGTATTTAGCATGTTGTACATAAACTTTGTTAGACCAGATTAAAAAGCCATATGGGCTGCTTCTGGCCCCCGAGCCTTAGTTTACCCAAGCCCATGCCTGTCTTACAGTGTGATTCAGGCTGTGTTGGGGTCGGATGAAACCAGGAAGGTTTACTTTCTCCCACCTTGGTTTGATTATGCAGCGTCTGTGCTAGAATCTAGCCCTAGGACTGGGATTATTTTTGTTTTGCACATGTATAATCAGATTTACCACATGCAGCAGCTCATTTTCACACACAGGTCGCCGGTCAGGGTTAATGTGACCCGGACCCATCTTACACTTACACCACCGCGTTGTTCTATTACCGCTGACCTGCATGGGATTTGACAGAATTAGAAATCCTGACCCCACAGGGCTGCAGAGTCACATATTGTGTTACACAGATAATTTATCATTGCACCTAAAAAAAAAAGAAATAAAAAGCAGAAAGTTTCTCTCAGGGTAAAAAAGGGAGAATGAAGTACAGGAGGACCGGCTTCTAGTGGGTGGCCAGGAAACAGGAGCTGACACACTGCTCCACCAACCACCATCACCCCATCACCCAGGCGTGAGAGAACATAACGGCTCAGGTCTCTGAAAGTCTGACGCACCAAAGAGCCTGAGCCTGAGCCGAAGCCCGGGGTTATAATAATGAATATGGAATGATAGTCTAGTCCGTATTTTGTGGTGCAAATGCAACCAGATGCAAAAGGTGAAAAAAATATAGATCAGGAGCAGATGTTCGAGAAAGAGACCAGAGGTCCATCTGCGTCAGGAGTGAGGGGCAGCCGGCCTGCCCTGCAAACATGTTGTAACCTTAGCCAACGTACGGAATAATCACCGGGAGTCTGTACATCGGCACGGTGTAATGAGGGAGAGAACAGAGAGCTGCGGAGAGAGCACTTCTGCAGCTGCTCCGTGTGAGAGAGAGCTCAGGGAGGAAACAGCCGCGGCTAGACACAACACGGCCCAATTAACATGGACATCTCTGATAACAAATGTCTGACACGTTTCCATACTGCACTGTACATGTGGCGGTGGGAGAGTGTGTAGCTGCATATATAGAACTGTGAATGTCTCTGTTCTGTAGGCTCTGAGCTCCAGGAACAGCCAAGGCAAGAGTTCAAATCCAGTGGTTTCTGAAAACTGCAACCAAAGCACATTGTTGTCAGGACAATGATTATGAATCATGTTTTACTTCATGTGTCCAACTTAAGGCCTGGGGACCAAATGTGGCCCACCAAGTTTATTTATGTGGTCAGAAGGAGATTAAAAAGCATTTGTGATAAGTTGCAGATACATTGATTTGTTGGTTATAAGATTTGAGTAAAAATAAAACAAAAAATAAAAATTTAATCCTTTACTTTTTTGGATTTTTTGCTACATATTCTTCATTCATTTTTTTATTCATCTTCCTCTGCTTATCTGTCACCGGTCAAGACAGGCAACCTCGCAGCTAGTGGATTTGAACCTAAAACCTTGCAAACTCAGATCCACTTCCTTAACCACTAGATCACCACTGTCACCCACATATGATCAATAATAGGTAATAAACTATCAAAGGCTTGATTATCACAGCTTAACCATCAGTGTTATCATTTATTTATTCATGTGATTTGGTCGAAGTGTCGACAGTGGTGGCCTTATAAAATATTAATTTAAAAATTTTTAATATGATGCCAATTTAGCCAAAAAGCTCCATTAGCAAAAACATAATAACAGTTAATTAGATGTTACATAAAGATTTTATGGAAAAATAAGAATTATATTTATTGAAGTGACTTAAAAAAACTAACAAAAAAAACAATGGCCCATACAAATTCGTTCCCACAATTAAATAGCTCTTTTCAGAACTTCTTGTTTAACAATTGTTAACACATCTTTAAAAAGCGTTACAAATATAACAAAAAACAACAAACGTACAAAGCTTCTCTGCGTTTGGGACTATTTTGTCCTTTCGCGGCCACCGCAGTGTGACGTCACAATAAAGATGGCGCTGCCCGTGCGGACCAAGTGTAGAACAGTCTTCAGATTCATTCGGATTTTAAACCCTTCTCGGAGGTCTTACTGTGTTGCCAACAGTGATGGGAACCTGTCGATGGTTAAGGTAAGATAATAGCTCTATATTCGAATGTTTTGAAATTGAACCGGAGAGTTTTAATATATCTACACTGCTCTGTCACTGACAGACTCCTGTCACACTGTTTACAGACCGTTTCAGGCCATGGTCTTTAGATATCAATTGTTTAACTAATATATCTATGGGATAGACTTTTAATGTGACTGTTTTAGGCATAATTAATTAAATTCTGTAATAATAATTACGTTGAGTTAAGATGGTGTTGGTGTTAGGTATATTATTAATTTTAAATGTCTTTTATTGTCTAAAATTAAGGTTATTTTAGATTCAGATAAATTTTCAGACAGTTTCGACAGTTCAGAGAATAATAGACATATATTATAAATGTAATATTTTATTGTATTTAAAAATGTATTAAAATACAAGTATGTAATTAGTGATGATTTCATTTTTATGAAGTTGAAATGTTCACATTCACATACTTTGACTTCTTGCTGAACCGACCTATTTAAAATGATTACACAAGATATAACAGTCAGAAATCAGTCTTGTTTTCCTTTCTACACAATCATTTGACGAATATAAATAAATAGACATCAGTATCCCCCCCCCCGCAATGATCAGCTATTACCCCTGCAACCAGGTAATGAATGAGTGAATGAATAAATTATCCACTTTTCTGTCCTAGTGCATACCTCTGACAGAGTATAATTATAGTTAAACCTAATTATTGGTACATTTTAGCCCTTAAGAAAAAGTTAACACAAATACAAATTTAATAGTATGACTAGAAAACAGACAACAGTGGTGGCCCAATGGTTAAGAAAGTGGACTTGGGTCCTATAGGCTTCCGGTTCTAATTCGCCACCTGCCAGGTGGGCTGAGGTGCTCTGAACATAGCACCGCCCACAGGAAGTCTCATAATATGGATCAGTGAGATTTGGGTGGCATTGGTGGAGACTGTTGCCCGCGAGACCAAGGAATGGATAAGAGGGTGAACATGAATGAATGACTAGTAAAAAATAAACAAATTAAGCACAATGTACTTTCAGTGAAATTCACATTTTACTTCCTGAGTTGATGATTAATTAATTAGAAAATGCCACATAACCAAAAATAAAGCAAAGAAAAAAAGTAAAAAATAGTAAAAACATGTCTTTATTGGTGCATTTTTAATCAGTGACTTGTGCAGTTTCATTTTGCTGTTATTCTGTTTTGTAGACTGTTTTATAAAAATGTATAGCATAGGATTGACCTGTTTGAAAATAATGAGGCTCAAACTAATCAGAGAATTATTATTATTACAATTATTATAGGGTTTTTGTCAAATGTCATGTTTTCGAGTATGTTTTATTTACAGGAATCTATATTTTTATATTTTTCATATGTTTTTTATTTTCTTTAATGTGGTGCCAGAACTAACTGTTCTGATCCACCAGTACTCCTTCTGTGGAGTGGTTGAATTAATAAAAAAAAAATACTGTATATATCTAAATAAAATATATTATATTTTATTATAATTATATTTATTATATATTATAATATAACATATTTTACACTTCTGTTAATTCTGCAGTCTGAAACACACGGGTTTGAAGTACTGCATTAACTTGTTTTTTATAATTGAATAAAGTAAATAGTGAGTTGGTTCTCTTTATTACTTCATTCATCTTTATCCTCTTATTTGTCACCTGGTCTCAGGGGGAGAAGTCTTCATGACTGCCACCCAAATCACACTGCACTTGTAGATAGAGGGCCCACTGTTATGTGGCTTCTGGAAGGTGCTATGCTCAGTGCACCTGAGTGTCAACCTGGCAGCTGGTGGATTTGAACCTGAAGCATTCAGGACCCGAGTCTGCTTTCTTAACCACCAGACCACCAATGCTGTCTTAAATTAAGCCAATTTAAAACAATAAAACAAAAAATAATACAGTTTATCCACTGCAGGTCTGTACCAAATGTTCTATGGACCAGTACTGGTGTGCTGACCAGGGTTTGAGAATTGCCCTGTTCTATTGCCTTCATATTTTTCAAGATGATTGATTATAAATGTCTGTCTAACACTATTTAATCCATCACTCAGTACCCTGCTGTCTTCATCTTACTTCCATGTAGGCTAGAAAATGCCGTGTGTCCCTCCTACTTTCCAACCCTTACCGTTTCTCTCCAGCCTCCGTCCCCCGTCTCTTTCTCTCTCTCCTGTGATCCCTATTATTGGCTGATATGATTCATGCCAGCCATGTGCTGCAGGAAAGAGGAAGTGACTTCTAATTTCCCTCCGTCTCTCCTTGTCCTCTCTAGCTCCATACACACTCTCTCAGGTGTCGGCTAAAACCATTAGTCAGCCCCCACCACGACCCAGCCCTCTACCACAGGGGAGAGGCCGTGAAGAGTGAGGAAACATGGCCTCCCCCTTCGAGGATGTTCATTAACTGCCCTATTTATTTTCAACTGTCAGAAAAGTCTGCTAATTCTCAGCAGTCCGCTCTGGTAATTAGCTCTGTCATAGTCGTTCTGCAGCCAGACTCCCTGAACATTACCCCGTTTTTTTTTTCCTCCTCAAAACTCTCCCATATGTCAACCTACTTCACTGTTAAAAATACATGTGAGGCTTAGTAGAATTATGGAATCAGTGGAGACGTGCGCCCACAGCAGCATCAGGGGAATCTGACTTGTTTATTTATTCTCTTTACCCATGTTTCACTCGGTGCCTGATCTGATCTGCTGCTCTTCAACTTTAGCATCTGACATTTTAATATAACTGCACTTAGGATTATGTCATATCCCTGAGCTGCTCTGCAGAGAAGCTGCTGGTGGAGTGTGACCATAATTACACACTGATATTTATTTATGAAGTGTGATGTAGCTATTTTGGAAATGTTGTGGGTTTAATTTGTTGATTATAGTATTTATGTCTCAAAATACATTTGTATAAATGAAAAATAATTTAACTGTATCATTTAATTATCCATTTGTTGTTGACTCTCTTGAAATTATCCTTGCTTCTTTTCTATATTTTGATTTATTCTTCAATTATTTTTTATCAATCCACTTGTTTTCAACATATTTCAACATATTTAATTTATATATTTTATAAATATATATTTATATTTAAATTTATGAAAATAATTATTACTTTGTTTGTAATTATTTAATTAACAATTGGTTAATTAACAAACGTGAAGAACATATATTATATAATATTTTGTTTTTAATTTTAACGTTTAGTATTGGACTGTATTGTGTTTTCATATGTTTTAATGGTAGACAGATAGTTTTGGTTAAATGTAATAAACATACAACATTGAAGTATGCGTTTCCAGCTGCTCTAGTCAATGACAGACAGAAAAAAAAAACAGTCGAGTAATTAACGTAGCTGTAATCAGGCCTGATTTGTGCATTTTAGCCAAGAAGCAGTGTCTCAGTCATTGGTTTGGATTATATCCTGGTGAGGACGGTTGGTTCCATCAGTGGACATGATCTGTGATCTGGGTGATGGCCCTAAAGACTGCTGAACCCAGATAATAATAAATAAGTGAATGAACGGATGATTATTATCATGGTAATAGTAATAATCACCCTCATATAGATCACAAATCACTGTGATAACTGATTTATACGAAGCAATTCACAGTTCTACCTTTTTAATGGATGAATATTTTAGTAAAACACAGTTAGACTTTATTCGTTACCTATGAGATACAGTGTGTCTCATAGATGTTCCATTGGCCTGCATGCAGTCCAGATCTGACTATTACAAAATCATATTTCATGGGTCTTCATAAAGAGGAGCATCAGATCATCAGATCTGTAGTTTTACTGCAGCCACTCTGTAGTTATAGTTTAGTTGGCGTGTATTCTTTCAGTGTGTCTAATGTTGCAGATTTAAATCCAGGCACAGGGGGCAGAATTGTTCATAAAAGTGCATATGCTAAAGATTTATTTCTTCCTTTTAGAGACAAACTCCCACTTTCACTACTCTGTTACTACACGGACAGTAACACTATACTGTTATTGATACAGTATACGTTTCCCAGATCTGTCACTTCCCATGAACTAAATATCTCATTAAATGTTTAGTTCCTAATGAGGCAGATTACAGTTTCCTGTTCAGAGTACGCTTGGCTTTCTCTGGTTCCCCCCTCACTCCTCCTTGCCCACCTCCTCTACACCCTCACTCCTCCACCCCTCGTCCCAACCAGACGTCATTGAAGTCTGGATCGTTCAGAAGCTGCAGCCTGTTAGTGCTGCAGACTGGGGCCTCCTCCACTAGCTGGTTATTTTTGGAGCTCTGTCGGGCCACGTCTGCGGGGAGTGCTGTTTTTGAAGGGCCTCCAGTCCCATTAATCAGCCCTGGGACCCCACGGCGTGAGTGGGCCTCGAGCCCTGGCCCGCCACACTGCAGCGTTCTGTTCCTGTACCCCCGCTCTCTGCACAGTGTGAAGCTCAGAGGAACCTCATCAATCTCACCTGTCCCACACGTCAACCACAGATTTAATCAAACGCTCCTTTTGGGCCTTCTCTCCACTCCCCATCAGGCTGCCTCTCTGGGAGGGAAAAACAGAAGAAGAAAAAGTCTCGACTGAGCTTGGGTCACATTTGATCATTTTATTTATTTTTATTACATCCATATGAAGGAGGATTAGAACCAAAATGACATTTTATGTTTAGAATCAGTCCCTGAATCATGACTTCAGTGTTTTGGTTTGCATTGCAGCGCAAGGTCCTGCAGATTAGTACAGCTGAACAGTATCACGATAGAAAGAACTAAATGTCTAAAGAAACAGGAAGTTGATAACCTGTACCTGGGGGCGAACGCTGAACAATACAATAACATCCTAAAGCATCAACCACAGTGGTACACAATTAAAACAAGACCAAAGCCACCAAACAAATTTAATGTTTATTGGATAATTTACTCCAATTGTGCATCTCTCCCTTCTCCTCAGTTTTGTTACATAGGTTTTGATCTATAACATAAGGGCAAAATAAATGATTAATAGTGTAATTCCTGCAACATGGCTGTCTCCATGGTCTTACCATACAGTACATGTGCATGAGTTGAAACATAGAATTATGACAAATTACCTTACTTTTTTTATTTGGCCTTATTTTAGGTAAGCAATGAATCTGAACAAACCAAACTTTAATATTGTAAACACATCAGAAATATCACAGTTTGTATCTTGAACGTCTAAGCATGAAAAACACAAAAAGCACACTGCATTATAAGGTGCACTGTTGATTTGTTCACCCTTCTGTATATTAAACAATACAGTATGTCAGTACAGTATGTGTAGGTTCTCAGTCGTCCAGGTCCTTTAATCCACAAATAGTTAGTTTGAGGGCAACCTGACATAGTAGGTTTCTTGAAGATGTTTCACCTCTTCATCCATCCTGTGCGTGGTGAGCCAACAAGAAGTTATGTCAGTTGGGACGGTGCTATGATCGGAAAACCTCAGTGGCACCCTGGCAGCTGGTGGATTCAAACATGGAGCCTTGCAGACTCAAGTGCGCGTCCTTAACCACTAGGCCACCACTGCTGGGTTAAACATTTTTTTTTCACAATAAAAAAAAATGTTGCTTTAACAAGCTTGTACTACAAATTCTGCGAGTACATATTAATTGCCCAAATAGAATTACAATGTGGACCAGACCAGAGTTTGACACTTTTGGCCTAAAGGACACAACCAAAGTGTCCAGAAATTAGATCAAGACATGATGCAAGAGTTTTTGAATAGCTTTTCTCCAAAATCCCAGTCTTAGCCCTATTGAGAATGGTTGCAGCAAGGACGCCTTAAAAACTATTAGAATTATTAAAGCAATTACCTTAGAAGAGTAGATCATACGAACTTCTTAACTTTGGACTTTAATAATATTTTGATTTGACAGTGAAAATACCTGCAATCCAAAACTCAAGGCTATGAATAGTTTTAAGGGTAATAACATATGGGTATCCAAACTCTTTTGTCTTGTGATTTGTGAAGATATTTTGTCTCGAGATCACACTTTCAAACATGATGGTTGTCCATAACATTTCAGAGGGCCACATGTGGGGCGGCACCCCCTTGATTGAAAAACATGATAATACTGTATATCTATATCTATATATGTATATTTATATCCATGGGCACGCACTTTGTCTCAAGCATTGCTGTGTTTTGTACCCCTGTGAAATGCAGCTTGGTCGCTGTGCTGCGTTAACAGGGAAGAAGACAGAGATGGAGAAAGATATGAAGGAACGCTGTGTCGCAGCATCTGTCAGCACGATGCTGACTGGAGCTGAGTGTAAAATTGTTACAGGGAGGTGGGAAGGGGAGACGGTCGTCTCTGCTCTTCAACCCCGTGGTGAGAGAGATGTCAGTGGTCCACTCCGGGACTGCAGGACGAACATGTGATGTATGAGCCCCCAAAATGGGCCAGAACAGAGCTGGGAAGAAAAATCTACTGTTTCAAAAAGTCCACACCAAACGTGGTTGTGATTAATAACTAGGACCTGAAGGAGATGGTAACTCAAGCCTTGACTTTGTATTATGTGTTAGTGTGTTGCCAGCAGGAAAATAAAATCATTTTGTCTGGACAATAAGAAATGAAATAATATGAGAATAAAATAAGGAGAACAAAATGACCTTGTTTGAGAAAATAGGGGAAAATAAAAGTCTCATCAAACATTTTACCCTGGATATTTTAGATAAAACCAAGGTAACCTTTTTTCATGGATCCCAGGATCAAAAATTAGAAAAAAAAAATTCCTTTTCAGTCCCTTTGGTCCTATCATTCCTACTGCTACACTTTTTTGCAAGGACACGGAACCTTTGTATCTTGGGTCCAAAGAATGACAGCATCTAACAATTTCTCCTTTTTGCCACAGAATTGGTTCCAGCTTTTTTATTCTCACGACCAGACATTATTCACTGTTGTCATGTCCAGGTTGACAGCCACATTAACAGCATTGTTGTCACTTTATACATTTTTATGTACAGTATGTATAAGTGATCAGTATCGTGAATCAGTATAGTTTTTTACTCAGACAGTGAAAAGGCATTGTTTTCGCCAAATTTTGTGTGCACAAAAAAAACCACATCTACAGTAACTTGAACAGCACATAACTCCTTTATTGCTCCAGCTTCTCAAAATTGATTTTTCGTTCTTTCTCACACGCTCCTTCTGAACCCATTGTACAACCAACTGCTCCTTCACAACACATGACCATAGAACATTATGAAAGACAAAAAATGTTAGACTCTAGATGGCAGCATTGTAGCTTATTGATTAATCTATAGCGATAACCGGGGGATTATTAGAGGAGCATGTTGACTATTCCCTGGTACTCAATAGTTTTATAGTATTATTAAAATTCTGCCCTGCAGGGGGCAAAAAAAATTAGAAGAAAAAGTATATACTTTTCTAACCCATCACCTTACAACTCGTACCTTCCACCACGGTCCATTATATTGGAATTGGTCGATATGAGATTTGTAAATTAAATGTTTGGACCGTTTTGGCAATTTCAGGCGTTCATAGTTTTTTACGACCTTAATTCCTATAGTTAGGATTTCTCTCTCACTCTGTTAAAGTGAAGCCGAGAGAGAAAAAGAGAGAGAGATGCATTAAACATATGTTGGATGTGGATAAAGAAAGCTTTCATCACCTCTGCGACCGTATAGTACAACAGTGGTCTGTCTGTCAGGCTAATATATTAGGAGAGAAGCTGCAGCGTTTCCTGCCGTGGATGTGTGTCATTAACAGCAGCTAGTGATGATGGCGACGGAAGAATGTGAAAAAGAGTTAGTGAGCACATACAGAGATCTGACAATTTATGGAAAGAAAAAAAAAGCATTGGATATTGAATATGAAGATAATATCATTATAAGATAATAATAATTAGAAATAAACTAATAATATAATGATTATATTTAAAAATAAACGGCAACCAATTGTTTTTTTGCAAAAATACATCACAAAAGTCAATAGTTTCTTAAGTTAGTTTAGCTAGCGATTAAAAAATTAGCTGATGTGTGCTTTCATAATGACTGTAATGACTTGTAGTATGTACCGTAGTATGGCTCCAATTGTAATAGCGATGTGTGCAATTGTTAACAGAAGCAAAAATGTCACCGTCAATAGAGAGTTTTTGGTTTGTGACAGTTAATATATGGAGATGTCTTTAATTTTATGTTTTAATGGATTTTTTATTGACGAACTAATCCAGATGAATTATTGAATTATAGTGTTTGGGTTAACTGGATGTTGCAAGAGTCTGTGCACCATTGCTAGTTTAACTGTAGACGTACGAACAATACTTAAAGGTGTTAGGTTAGTTCCAGTGTTCATCACACTATACCAGGCGGTGTGACGTCACAACCAGAGAAGTACCTCCATGTTGACTGCACAGCTCTCCTATAGCAGGGCTGATATTTTATTACTCCTGGCAATGCAGCGCAGTGTTCATTACAACCATTAATTGCTTTACAACGTTTGCTGTCTCCACTGTCATCAGTTGGCAGTTGATTTACTTCCTCCTGTAGCCGACGTTCTCCTAAAGGAGTTGTAGAAGTCCATCTTTGAAGAAACTTCCCTCTGAGTCAAGGTTAAGGTTAAGGTTAATGTTAAAACAACGACACGACTTACAACCACCTGGTGGCTGGTCAGTGGTGTTGTTTACCATCAGTGAACACTAGGTTGGGTTAAAATGACTCCATTACCATTTCTGCACGGCTAATGGTTTCCCTTGGGGGCTGAGGCGGAGGGAGGAACAAGGATTTAGCATGTCAACTGGAGGTGAGAACACACATGAGCCAGACTTGGGTCCCAGTCCACACCCAAATCAATCCTGACACTTCTTAAGAGGCTCTCAGCATCAGTGGCCCTCAAGAGCAATTACACCATTAGTAATGACATAAAGTCCAAGTTCCTTCCTGCCCCACTCTCTCCCTGCCCCCTTCCTCCACTCGCACTCTCCTGTCAGGACACCAGTGACCAAATCCCTCACGTTAGTGGACCGAGACGTTTTTTTTGCCATGTCGACCACAAACTAGTCTCTGTTTGATCCCATAGGGTTGAGGAATGGAGAACGTCTGGCTTGAGTCTGGAGAGCTAGCAAATGTCATCTGATCGCAGATGCTGTGCTGAGCCTGTCTCTCAGTTGGATTGGATGTGATGCAGCTCAGCAAGATGGCGAGATAACCGGTTTCCCAGCAGCCAGTGAAGATTACGTCCTCCCTGAAGTGTCGGATTCTAATGATTAGTTATGATAACCTTGGAGAATGCAGTTGGTGAACATGTCGTCACCATTCATGTGTGAGGTGATTACATGGAAATCTCATGGGTTTCCTGAAGGGAGGGCCTAAAAAAAATGCACACTGCTGTTGAAGCCTTCTACAACCGTCAACATTTCTGACTGACTTGGAACTAAAATGAATGCAATTGTAAGAATAAGAATCTTGGGTGTTGGTAATGAAATAGTGGCGCTTTGACCCAGAGACAGTGTCTTTGTCATTGGTGTGGAACTTAAAGATTCACCTCCTGGAATGTGGATGGCGCCTTCCAGTGGGCGCACCGCTGGTTGACGAGGGAATGGTTTGATACAACATGATTCGGGTGGCTGTTGTGGTGACTGCAGCCCACGGTACAGAATAGTGGACGAAGATGGATGGATGGATGGATGGTGTTTATGAAATATTACCGTAATAGCACAGACACGCTGGGCTATCTTTAGGTTAGCTTGTACTTTGTTCTGGCAGAGAAACACTAACGTCTGGGGTTCATCCAGATTCATGGCAGACATCACTGTAATGGTCCATGCTATCTCTTAATAAATATAAAACAAAGCTAAGACTCTCTTGCCTTCTCACCTGTAAGCTGTACTAACCTGCCAAACCACAGCACCTCTGCTGGGAACTGTTCACAGAGGCACCAGAACACTATCGACTTTCGAACTCCCAGTGAAAAACCTAGTTCCAGTCTGTGTCTTTGTGTTTTTCTGCTCCATTTAAAACCTCAATCTTCTGTGTAACTGCCCCAAATTCCACATGTCACGCAGTCGTCCATTGTGGTTTTGTGTCTTATGACAGGTGCCGCCCTGCTTACCCTCTAATTGTGTCATGTGGTGCTCCGTTGCCCTAAACTGTGGCAGAGACTCTCGTACTTTGGTGCCAAAGGAAAGCCAAGGTCCTGTCAAAGAGGCCGATGCCAGGAGAAATGAGGCAGTTCAGTCTGGCCCGGTCTTGCAGGATATTTGACCGAGCCTTGGGAGAGATTTCTCTCTGTTTTGCAGTGCTGGCTGCCATTTCAGCTCCAACTCTTTTGATTATTTCTCTTTTTAGAACTAATAAAAACGAGCTACGCGTTGTAGGTGTTATTTAATTTATATCTCTGAACCTCATCCGCCTTCAGTAGCTTCCTCCTTGTGGCAATGGGTGGCCTTGATGTCGTTTGGACGGTCTGAAGTGTTATGGTTGGACAGTGAGGTGACACATTCTTCCTGTTGGGTGTTTTGGGGAGAGAACAGAGGTGCTAGCCATGGATTTAGCATCTCAACAACGCATGCATGAAAAGTGCTGGCATTCAATCTCCTCCAGTGCACAGTTGAGTCCCTGCAGGATTCCCTTTAGCTTGGAGTTTCGCACCCTTTCACCAGGGTCATTAATTCAATAGCCAAAACCTTTTTTTACTCTCTCTAACATTATATGTTTTTGGCTTCCCTTTAAGACCCCTTCAGATGGACGAGTATTTTCCGGGATTCAGCCAACTGGGGTGCCCCATCTGGGCAACTACCTCGGTGCCCTTGAAAACTGGGTGGCCTTGCAGGAACAGTATCCATCCGTTCTCTACAGTATTGTGGATCTACACTCCATTACTCAGCCGCAAGAACCAGCCCAGCTCAGGAACAACATAATGGACATGACAGCAAGTCTGCTAGCCTGTGGGATTGATCCAGAGAGAGCCATACTCTTCCAGCAGTCCAAGGTAGGTGGACTCTCCTGTTGAGGGAGTCAGGGACTTATTTAATGCATTTGCAGGTGTTCAGTTTTCCATAACAACAGAATAAGAAAAGGCGGAAATCAAACTCCTTGTCATTGTGACACCGTGATTCACACCACTGCACACAAAGAAACTCTGCATTGAACCCACCACCAAAGTACCAGTAGGCAGCTTTGAGGGGCTCCATTGTGCGATGCTCAGTGGATCTCAGTGGTAACCTGGAAGTTGGGGAATGGAACCCTCCGGACCACAGTCAAGTTCCTTAACCACTAAGCCACCACTGGGGGCATACGGGTTCATGCCTAAATATTTGCCCGTGTAGCACATGAAATTAAAGGTAGAAGTTTCGCAAAATTGGCAATAGCTAGAACAGGTTTCTTGATCATTTTTGTTAAAGGGACCAGTTGGCTGTTTCAGTGAAGTACCACCAGAGACCAGAAGTGTCGCTCTCACTCTCTCTTTCATTGGCTACTAATACAAAGCAACATGTCTACTTTAGCGAAAGCTGACTTAAGATCTATAAAAAGCTAAATGGAGACAGAATGGGCGATGCACGACTAATGGATAAATACTATATATACTATAAATACTCTCAAAATAAACTTTAGGCTTTAATGTTTTTACTATAGTATAGAGTTATCAGTTTTTTTGTCATTAAAAAATAAATGGAAATGAATGTCTTTTATTTAATTGGCCCATTTCAGCCTGTTTCCAAATGACCCTTTGGCCAATACAGATCTAGCAGGTCAGGGTTAGGAGAGCCTCTGGGTTTGGAGAGACTATGATGAAGATAAAAAAACCAAACTGAAATGAAATACAAAACAGTTTAGAAGAACACGTAGAAACTACACAAGATGAAAGCAGAGTCAACAAACCAAAGCTTCTTATTACTTAGCAGACGCGAGCTAAAAGATAAAAAGTTGGAAAATAATAATCAAACAAGCCTAGACCTACATTTTAACCAAGATTTGTTCTTTCTCAGTGACCTGAGAAAAACACAGAACCTCTGATTTTCCGGAGAAAAACATGTTATAAGCGAATCATATTTCTTCATAAACCACCCAGTCGTACATCAACAGAATAATAAAAAAAAACTGCTGAAATAACAGCGCGTTCATTTTTGTTTCACCCAACAGCTGATTTCATGTTTCAAAAACCAGTCGCAGCTGTTTTGTTTTCCTCTATTTTTTTTTTTTACTGGAGTAAAGTTCTTGTGTGTTTGCGTGGGAGGAAACAGTGTGAGACAGTTCACTGTGACTGTGTTGCAGTCACACATTTACACACCCACACAGTTCGGTTTTAATTCAGTTTAGCTTCATGCCACATAACTTGGCGGCGAGGTGCCACTTCTGCAGAACACGCCTGCTCCACATGTAAAAATACGACGGCCGCCCAAAGAAAATACTACCATTCAGAGAGGGGGAGGAGGGATGAGGAAGTGAACTGAAAGCAAAGCTGCAGATCCACAAATCCTCGGGGATTTATCCCAAGTATTGCGAAGGAAATCAGATTTAATGTTTGGGACCGAGCGTCACCTGATCTGTAAAAATCCCTTCTGCATAATCTGGTGGATCTCGTTCAGACCGATAGGAGCTGTGACATGACGGTATCTCTGGTTTCGGTGCATTCTTGCCCCCCCAGCATGAATGGACGCTGTGTTTTCCCCTCAAGCCTTTAAATATCAGAGTTCTTGTTTTATTGCCCTTAAGATCACTTCAATCCCTGTCTTCAACATCTGTCCCATCTCCTTGGACTCTGTCCGTCTGTCTGCGGCCTGTAATGAACACCAAACCCCAGCCCGCCCCGACCCCAGATCTCCCTTCTGTGTGTTTGGGCTGCAGTCCTTTTTTTTATGTCCACTCCTGCTTGCCTGCTGCTGACATCAGGCTCCCAGAATGCCTTTTAGGCCAAGGGGAACAGAGAAAGATGGCAATAAGGGCCAGTGTCCATAAACTTTAATTTGCTGAAGCAGGATATTTCCTGCTCCTGCACCTCGCTCCCCAAACACAGACACACACCTCGTCCACAAGAACCTCAATGAAAGCAGATACGTACAGAAGTTCATTTCCCCCGCCACATGCCGCAGCATCTCCACCTCCTTTACCTCCCTGTTGTTTTGCTTAGCTTTCATTTTTCAACCAATCCTCAACAAACAAATCTTCATTTTTCCACTTTTCCACTTTCAAAATGAAAAGAAAGTTATTTCTATTTATTATTATTTAGCAAAAACTTCGAATGCCGTGGTCCTGTTGCCCAGAGTCCATTTTAGGGTGGTTGGTTCTTTCCAGTGGACACACCACCTGAAGGAAGGGGCTGGACGGCAGTTACTGTGCAGTGTGATTTAGGTTGTGGTCATGGAGACTGCAACCCCCTGTGAGAGGTGGCCTAAGAGGATGGATAGAATTAAAAATGTAGATTTTTTCTTTTTGCTTCACTGACAATCTCACAGTCATTCTCACAACTACAGGCTTAGAAATGTGGCTAAGGAAGCAAAGTCGCAAAAACAATCTTGAAGGATGTCAACAACTATTGGTCAAACAGTGTGAAAAAATGACATCTTTTGGTATGGAATCCATTTAGAGTCATTCGGGATCAATAGCACTTTGGCCCAGAGCTAATGTCCCTGTCATTGATGGGGAATTCCAGGATTCACCTCCTCGCCAACATCGAATCCCAGTGAGGGTGGTTGGTTCCTTTCACCACCTTGATGAAGGGACTTGTGGGGAGCGGTGTGATTTGGGTGGTGGTTGTGGAAACTAATGCCCCAGCGACTTTGTTGCGGATAAACAGGTGAAAATGGATGCATGGATTTTAATTTAGATTTTCTTTTTTCTTCCTTGACTAACATTTTTTGGCAATCATTCCCACAATCGGCAACCAGCACAGGCCCCTTAGGTGTTCATAGAAATAGTAATAAAAAAAATATATCTGAAAGATCCTGTTTGTGGGCCGCCCACTCAAATAATCCATCCATCCATTTTCATCCGAGTGCAGCAGTCTCCACAGTCACCACACAAATCTCACTGCACCCTACAAGCCCTTCATGAACAGGAAAGAGCCAACAACGCTAACTGGGATTAGATCCGCACAGGAGCTGAGCCCTGGAGCTTTACATCAATGACAGAGACACTGACTCTGGACCAAAAAGCTGATTCATTTAAATTATGTCAAATAAAATAACTTTTTTGGTTGAACTAAATGTAAATAAAGTCAAAAATGGTGAGGATTATAGTTTTTCGCAGCAGTCTTATACAGTGGGGACTACATGATCTTTTCAATGCATCCATCTGTCTTCGTCCACTTATCGGGGTTGTGGGGCCCAAGGTCTCCATGACCATCATCCATCCTTAACCTCCATCCAGGTGGTGGGCCCACTGGAAGGTGCCACCACCCTAACTGGTATTGGAGGACCACTGCGTGTTAATCTCCTTTTGATTCTCAGAATTTGAGATGCCGAAATGTCTCTTTGTGTATAGATTGTGCATCAGTGTCCACAACATGGAGTGTCTTTGCAGGTAGAACGTTATGTGAAGGCAACACTGACAGAATGGATTGTTCTGAAATTTAATTGAGAGAAGTTTCATCTGAAGTTTATATGAAAAAGAATTATAGTACTTGTGATTAACTGTTGTTTATTATCAATAATGTATGTATGGTCCTTACACAGACAATTAATCTAATAGCTGTTATCTTCACTACAACTGGTGCACTTTTCTAGATTGGTTAAACCCTTACTGTATGGACAAGACAGTTCTGCTCTCTGCCACATGGAGGCACCAGGCAGTTACCCTCCTTTTTCTGCTCTGCCCCACCACAAAGCCTCATTCATTCATCTATTTGTTTACTCTCTCTGCTTCATTTATTTGCTCTTTTTTTTTCTGTCTGCCACCGGTGTGTGGTTAACTGTGTGTTTTCACAGACATGCAGTTGACAGGTGAAGACATACAGTGACGGTCGTTGGGTTTTAAAGGTTTAATAAATTCCTAAAATATCATAAAATTGCCTAAATTGCTAATAAATACATAGTAAAATTGCAAAAAAAATGTTATGTTTTCCACCACCTCCATATTTGCGTTTTTCTTCATTAATAGAATTAAAAGAAAACTCAAATACAAATACATCCTCTAAATATAAATGGAACGTACTGTCAGTTTACTCATTTATTTCAGAAATAAAACAGCACTTCCACCATAGTCTAATCCAGTGCTTCTCAAAGTATGGGGCGGGCGCTGCTGGGGGGGCGCGGTATGATGCTGAAGGGGGCGTGTGTGACCCTGGGGAACATGCTTTTTTTCCACCGTACTACAATAAAGTGTAATTGAACATTCTTGTAAGTTGAACTATATATATTGTTTTCTTTATGTTGTATGGTGTACCTATGACTATTTTATAGACAAATTGTTTGCGCGAATTGTTCTCTTCTTGCTGGGGGGGCGTACCAGAAAATTATTGAGAAGCACTGATCGAATCAAACAAAAGCCATACATGTGACTTGGAGAAACTGAATCATTGCACATATTGTACGGTAAATGATTTCATTCAAATTGTAGATTCATTTGGTTGTTGCTCTCAGATCTCAAACTTCTCATCATCTGCCAAAAAGGAGAAAACCTACATGTGTTGCCCGCACATTGTTTTACTTAATGATTTTCTTTTATTCTTTTTAAATCCTTATGTAAATCAGTGAAACCGACTCTCTTCTCTTCTCTTCTCTCGATCATCTCAACCCTGCAGGTTCCAGCTCACGCCGAGCTCTCCTGGATTCTGGGCTGTTTGACCAGCATGCCCCGCCTCCGACACCTGCCACAGTGGAAGGTTGTACAAACACACATACATACCATGCATTTACTCTGGTATATATAAAAAATATATACACGTTGCTTTTGTTTTTATCAATGATCTGCCCTTAAATTACATTACTGTTGACATAACGTGGCGGATAGTGTGATGAACAAAATATACAATCAGACTTTAGTAAATAAATCTTGTTTTTCCTTTTGATTTTGATGTTTTTGTAAATAAATATTGGAAAAAAAATGCAATTAAATGTACAAATTTAGATATTTGAAATTAAAATTAAATTTAGAATACATTTTTATGTGTCGAAACATTTCCTGTGTAAAGTTTAGACGGCAAAATATCTATCTGGCTATTAATGTTTTAGACTAAATGTTGAACCAAACCTCACCAAATATTTAACGTCACCCAATAAAGTAGTAAATGCAAGAAAATTTAATTTATCAAAAGTTAAATGTAGCAAACAAGGGTTAAATGTTTCAATTTTCTTTTTTCATTTGATGAAAAACGTTAATAAAAAATGATGAACTAAATAATTAACCAAATTTGCTTAACAAAGCAACATTTCTTTATTTCTAATCTACATTAATGTTGAAAACTGAACCCTAACTTGAATATGAATATTGTTAGTTTGTGTTTGAACAAGATTACATCACATTACATTCAGGTCATATTTTTTTTTTTCCTTTTTCCGTCACTGACGTCTTTTACAGATGAAATCAAAAAAAGTTCACGTTCCAAAACACGAAGCCTCAGCACTTTACGATGAATTTTGTTCTACCTTCACTCAAAGGAAAACACCAAATATTTCTGAAGTGATTGTTGCTGAATGAAATTCAACCCAGATCCTCGCGTCCTGTTACTTGTTGTGGCCGAATTGTTTTGATTTTTTTTTGTTTTGTTTTTCTTTTAGCTTCATCGTATTGTCCACCAAAGATGAGAGCAATTTATTTCATAAGTGAAACCAGGGAATCCGTATACATATTTATCCCGGGGAACAAGTTCAGCTCGGCTCTGTGTCACAGAAATAGCTTTCAACAGACAAATCTGTTTTCACATAAACTTATGTTGTCATAGAAAATATGGTTTCTTTTACAGAAAATAGAATATTTTTGGCTTTTTATTGAGCCTTAATTCTAACAACGGCTGGAACTTCTCTGTCTCCCTCTGACTAGTTTTGAATCATGCTGCTTCAATTATCGTCACATCTTTGCTTCACTTAAGGAGAACGGCTACAAAGAAAAGATCAGCCTTTTCCCACACACACTCGGAATTTCCAGGAGTATTTTTGCTTCTCTGTTGTCCAGTTTATCGCCTCGTCTCACTGGTCATTCACCTGCCAGAATTTTCTGCAGCACTTACGTCACATTTCCCACCTACGAGGGTGTAAAAAGGGCAGTTTTTGGTTCAAGTCGATTTGAAACGCACTGGAAAATGTGGTGCGAACTCATCCACACCCGTTTGTCCGAGAATCAATGAGACGTAAAAGTGAAAACGGCTCTTCCACGGGGGAAGGAGAAAACTTGAATCACACTTTCCGGGTTGTTTTTTTTTTTTTTTCTCGTTGCTCTTTTCCTCTAAAGTCTAAATTCTGATTCTTTCTTCTACAGATGAAGAGCAAACAGAAGAATGAAGGCAGCGTGGGTCTCTTCACGTATCCTGTTCTCCAGGCTGCAGATATTCTGCTGTACAAGTAAGAGAGGTGCAGATGTTTGGAGCGTGTTTACATGCAGTATGTGCCTCATTGAGGTCTGGAGAAAATATCATACCAAAAGCAATCACCCTGGGTTCAGTTTGCATCACTTACAAATAGTTGCCTTAATAGTTGCCTCATTTACAAATAGCTGGGCTTTAATATCTGCATCCTTGACTCGTTATATTTCTTTTCAGTGTAAATTTAGCATTGAAATCATCGTAGAACTCTCAACATGCAGCTGTCTCACCAAATTGAAGTTTTCTAAAATTTCTAAAAATACCACCGTGGAACTGAGACATTGACTTTCTGCACAGATACTCTGACCCACCCAATTTAACACAGCACTCATGAAGTCATGCACGTAAAATGCCTGAGATTTATTGTACGGGCTTCACGGCAGTAAAACTTCAGCTTGGAAATGAAAAACATGTTATTGTTAACTCATGGTGATTTTCATTGTTGAGCTGGTATCCAGTGGATTCACTGTGAATTCAGTCAGAGTTAAATCCCCTGGACACAGTGATTTTTCTTTTTTTTTTGGATGGAATCCATTCTAGAATACATGTCTCTGGTCTTGTCTATGCAGGTTCTCACTCATCCTGGTAATTTAGTCCAACTTATGTTAATTCAAGGGCAACTGGAGAGAGTGCGTTTGTTTTTACTGGTCTTATTTACATTAGATTTACATTATCATATATATGTGTAGCTTTATATAATAAACATATGTACAAAATGAACTTGAAGAGTTAGTTTTATGAACAGAAGTGCTGTTAAACACACTCTATATCAAACAACATCAAAGAAACAACATTTTTGGAAAATAATAATTATTGAGGGATGTCCAAAACTATCGTCCGATATTAGCATAGTTAGATGAAATTGGTAGGACCGATTTTAATTTGTCCTCCAATAATGAAAATCTAATATTTAAGATTTTTCTTTAGACCTCTACTAATTACTCGGGAGCCTCCTTCAGGAAATTTTGCCTCTGCATTCAACCCATCACCAAAGTGAGCAGTGGTAACAGTGTGTGGGGACGATACCATGTAACTTGGTGCTAGGGGGATTTAAACCAGGGGCCTTGCAGACCCAAGTCCGTTTCCTTAACCACTAGGCACCCAACAGCCCCTAACACAATATAACAATAGCACAATGCCTGGGATTATTCAGATTTACTCAAATGACAAATTGGGTTCTGAGACTTTACCTTAGTTTTAGGGGCATTTATCAGTATCTGTATCAGAAAATTAAGTGAACAATATTAGCAAAAATTGGATATCAGAAAAACTGAATATTGGACACTCTTACATGTATCCTAACATATGTTTTTTTTTATTCAGTTTAAAAACAACATACATTGTATTTTATAATATAATGTATATAAATATCTATGCTGTCGCTAGTCTAAGATCTGATCGTACGACTAGAGCAACCATGACAGATTTTGACATCTTCATCCCACAGCGTTTCTTCCTACTTCTGGGGAGATTTCTGATTCAAACCCTGAGTCTGGACATTAAAAGAAACCTGTTTTAAAATTCCACAGTGTTTTCTTCCTCCAACAATGTCCCCCTGACTTGGAATAATCCACAACACATGACGGCCGGTTGTGCACGGAACTCTTTTTCTCCATGTTTTCTCTCTGTTTTACTTTGCAAACACTCAAATTGGGAACAGGAATCCTCCTAAAAAACAAAACTGCAGCTTTTTCTGAATCCCAGCCGTCACACTTTATTCCCCATCATCTGGTCTTTGTCCTTCAGGTCCACTCACATCCCCGTTGGACAAGATCAGGTCCAGCACCTGGAGCTGGCCCAGGATCTGGCCCGCATTTTCAACAACAGATACGGAGATGTGTTCCCTGAACCTCGAGCGCTGCTGAGTAAGAACCCACAAACGACACAGAGCTAAAGACAGTTAGAGACGATCAAAAGTCCTGTTTTACCAGTGAAGTAAATAACATTCTCCAATAACATTGTCTGCACTGGTGAGGAAAACAGTTAGATTAAACAACCAAAGAACAGCCTCTGATTTAATATCCACCTCTGCGCCATTTATTTTTTATGTGATCTGCCTCCATATTTCTCTGTCTCCAACATTTGGAGACGCTGTCTGCTGACAATATTGTTCGCTAGCGGAGCTGAATCAAAGCTTTACTGCAAATACCGTTAATTTTAAAAGAGTTTTGCTTATGTCCTCGTTTTACTTTACTTTTTTTTTTTTCTTCCTGAACAGCAACTTTGTTTTCTGCAACTTCAAACGGGCTTATTTAAAGTGGGACCGATGTTATGTTTTTATTGGATGTACAGATGCAGCACATGGTACATTAAAGGGAACTGAAGGAAATAATTAGGCCTCCGAGAAATTTTAACTTATTTCTATTTTAGCTCGGACTCTCGTGATTTCTCTGTCTGTCTTTGTCTTTTTCATTCTCTCTACTGTGCCTTGACATCACCTTAAATATGAGTTGAGGTCACTGCTTGCCATCTGGGAAGACCTGGAAATCACATGGTCTCCTTCTGAAACATCTAGTAATTTTAATAAGGAGTAAATACTCACTACTAAACTACAGGAATAAAATGGTTGAATAAAATGGAGCATATTAAAAGAATTTGAGGGCACGCATTTGATTAAGGATCACATGGTCACATGTGACGGACAAAAATATGTGATGTCTAAATGGGATCACAGGCTCTGGTTAGGTTATGGTTAGATTTCCATCGATCTTCTGTCTATGTATCTCACAATCTATAGAAAAACAAAAATGCTGTATTGATCCCTCTGTCTGTATGTCTGTCCATCCGTATGTCTGTCTGTCTATTTGGCTTTCCGTCCATCTTTCTGCCTGTCTGACCGTCCGTCCATCCTTCCATAAATATCTTTTCTTTTTTCTATCTTCTTTCTTTTCTCTGTCAGAAATACACTATTAACTTACATTTTCCGGCTACGTAACAACATAGGAAAACACAGATATATACAAACAAACAGATATATACAAACAATACAATACAAAAATTGATTAAGGAAACATTTTATCTTCGTTCTTACTCCGTTACAAACATTGAGAGATTGACACAGAAGATGGAGGATGGCGACTTAATCTGCCGGAAGACTCATTACTCGGTGCTTCCTCGTATGTTGATTAAAATCAGGGAAAGATTGCTTTCTGACACATTGGAATATTGAATAGTTTAAAATAAAACATGTCAGTGGGGGCCTGCTGAAGTTTGTAACACAGTTTAAAATTAAATATGGACATTTTGGTGGATTTTGATTGACAAGTTGTGATCACATGACAGCTACAAGGTTGCAGTACTTACACTTGTCTAAACACATGAAATAGATAGATAGATAGATAGATAGATAGATAGAACAATGTCAACAATAACAACAGAAATTCATGATGTCAAAATTGATTCACAAGCCAGGGAAGCTGGTGAACCACTGTTCTATATCCAATCCTAACTACAGACTACGTTCAATCCAAAATGTCCCAACTAGGACAAGGCATCCCTGCAAGCTGGGCTACATCTAAATCACATACTATAGTGTGCGGAGCAGCCAAGAGTAAAAAATACTCGTCCTCCTCTGGTATCAGAATAGGAGCAGTGATAATAGATTTTCATTGGGTGGAGGAGTCAGGGGACTGGTCTTCTCATCTTTGGCTCAGAACAGCTGCCTATGGCTCCGTCTTTCCTTTGAATTCATACCAAAGACTTTCTGTAGGATTTGTTTTTGTCTTATATTGACCGTAGTAAAGAGAGACGTCTCTAGAGACCCGAAAACCATGTGACATGTGGGACGGATGTGGTTCCACTGTTGGCTTGACAAAGAGTTTGCAAGATGGCAGAAGGATGGAGTTGATAAATAAGGAAGCAGAGGAAATCCCCCTCTCCTCCTGCCTGTTCCACACACACAGAGTCAGACTCGTACAGCAGGCTGGGCTAACGTGCAGATCTTGATCACTGCGATCTGCTCAACATCCACACATATCCCTTGAAAGTTAGAACCACACGACAGAATAAATCACATCTAAAGTCCAACTCTTTAATTGGATATTGAGGTCTCTTCAAACCATCACCACATTTATGGGCAACATATCCAAGCAACTCTTCCAACTCTGAACACTGGCAGTGGAACATGCCCAAAATAATCGTCATAAGCGAAAACATTGTTTATATGAGCTTAATGTGCTTAAAGATTTAGCCGAAAAAAAAGAGTCAATACAAATTTTAAATATTTTATTAACTTGAATAATTTAGATTTTTTAATTATTACAATGTGGTTGCAAATAATTGCAAAGGACCATGTTGATCATAACAATAGCAACTCAACTAAAAATACATAGATCCTAGCTAGATGTACTTAAAAGCTGCACACCAAATTAAAAAAAATCTAAATATTTTATTGCTAGCTCTAATTCTTTATATAATCTTGCAAAATAGTGAGGCATAAATTTTAGGAATGTCAGATATTAACAATATCCGATCCAATATTTTTACAACATCTGCTAAACCAATATTGTTCAAACACATTTGATAATAATATCAGAATCATCACTGTTGAGGTAGGTTAGTGCTGCCTGTTCATTTCTCTGAAGTCTAGAAGCATTTTTCTTTTTCCTATTCGTGTGATCACTGCTGTGAATGACAATGCTTCAGCTCCAATTTTTTTTTCAGCACGATGTATTCAGTGGTTTTTAAGTTAATTTAAAAACAATCACCTGGTTCTCTTTCTATTTATTTCTCATTTTTGTATCAACAACAATACATTTTTGTGACCCTGTGATTCCAAGGTTCATAAAATTGATCAATAATATTAATATTTTTTAAGATTGTCAAGCTATCACGAAGTGTTGATCCAGTTTTTAACTTATTATTTTCAAAACTTTTTTTACAGGTTCCACACAAAAGGTAAAATCCCTTCGAGACCCGTCTGCTAAAATGTCCAAGTCTGATCCTTATGCCACAGCCACCATCAATATCACAGACTCTCCTGATGAAATCGCATTAAAAATCCGCCGTGCCGTCACCGACTTCACCTCTGAAGTCACTTTTGACCCGGAAACGCGACCTGGTGTGTCCAACCTTGTGACCATCCACTCAGCCATGGCCAGGATCACTGTGGAGGAGGCAGTATCTCAAGCCAGAGGCCTGGACACAGGAGCTTACAAGAAGGTCGTAGCTGAGGCTGTCATCCAAAGGCTGACTCCCATCAGGGAGGAGATCCAGAGGCTCAAGTCTGACGCTGCTCACCTTGAATCGGTTCTGGCTCGGGGGAACAGTAGGGCGCAGGAACTGGCTGGTTCGGTCCTCAGCGAGGTCCAACATTGTGTGGGATTCTGCTGAGAGGAGTCTGGGCTGCAAGATAAAAGCCAAAGTCAGAGAATGAGCCTCTGATCAGGACTTTATGGCCACTGATATTAAGATTTTTTTTCCACGGTGTGTTTACATTCCCAGAACAGAGAAGGATGTAATGCACTTATGATAAAAGGTGTTGAAAGCAGCCTGGATGGACCCACACGTCTGTCATGTTGAAAGTAACGACTCATCTGTGAAGAACACAGACTGATTGAAATGAGTGATGACACTGAGTCTCATGGTGCAGAGTGTAAGGGCTACTGCAAGGCTTTTCATTGGAGAAAAAAGAGGAAAGGTAATCATGAGTCCTCAATCTGAGTTTTCCGCACCAACATTTGAATTATAATTGAGTAACCATGAAAATCAGGTTGCCATCAGGATAAACATTGCTGAATATAACGTAAAATACTGTATACCATACATATACAGACATTCAGGCAACATAATTTTAATGGTCTGTGTTTCTTACCTGTTTTTATTTGTCACCTAATCATGAAGTATTTATATTAAAAATGGAATATTGGAAACTTTGCTTGTTTTTTCCACATTTTTATCTCAGTTAGATGGTCTGAAACAAGATGGCCGTCCCACCTGAAGGTCCAGTGTGCAAACAATGACAGGCGATACAAATTATGTCCTTACGTCACTGTATAACTCTAACTCTAACTTTTTTTGTGATAAGTTAAAACTTGAATAATGGACATCTGTATCTGAGTCGCTCACTTACGCTCACGCCTTAGTAATAATCGAGCAATTCTTGGAGTTACGCCTGGGAGCCAAAATGAAGGGCATAAGTTCCCAAAAGTATAACGTGTCGTAAACGAAAGAAATTGAATAAACCAACTCAGACCGCCGCACGAGCACGTATTGGTCCGCTACGTACATTGATTAACTCCTGTAAAAAAACAAATACCACATTGATAAAACACTACGGCTGTTGTTGACGTAACAGCCAAACTCCATTGGTCGAACACGTCGTAAAGTGTACCCGGGGTAAAGTTGCTAAAATATTATTTTACAAACGTCAGTGTAGGCTCGACATGCAGCTCGTATTGGCTTGCATTAAAATGTGATTGTTCATAAAAGGGAACCCATCCAGAACATAAGAACAGCTGGGATTTTATTTAAAAGATCAATAAAAATGATTATATGTTTAATTTGTGTATTTCTTTTCAGCTGTTCACTCACGAGCTGAACTTCCGGCCCAGCTACTTTAGAGCAGAATACACATTAAGAGACTCATTTAAAAGGAAGGTAAGGTTTAAATCATTTTTTAAAACTCAAATGCAAGAAGTTTTACTTAAATCTAGTGCAGTTATTTTCAGCTATTGTGTGAAGAAATTCCATCACGTGTGTCGAAAACATAATATATAATAAATAAAACACCATTTTGCAACCTACGCCCGTCTATCAGCGTTACGTTCAACTAAACAGGTTCCGGTTTTACACTTACAATTTTAAAAAACTATGAGATCATGAAATTTCAGTTCAGTTTAGTCTTTTGTTATGTAAAATATGCGTCTTGACTAAAGAAGGCTTCTATTCATTGCTTGGTTTGTATTCCTAAACAGATTGCTGTAAAATATTATTTCTATCTACGTGCACATGCAGCCACTGTTCCCGCCGAAGTCCCTCCTCTTCCTTATGTAGCTCCTAAATCCCCCCTCTGCTTCCATCAGATTTTCCTCCTAATTGAAAACGCATCTCTGCTGCTGCTGGAATAATCCTACAGGGACACACACACACACAGAGAGAGATCTGGTGTGTGTGTTTTTTCCATCTGTGTGTGTGTGTGTGTGTGTGTATTTACCTGGGACCCCTTATTTTCCTATTGGTCGTTTTTTCTCTCCATTTCTCTGGCACCATCAGCTGAAACGATATAAATATAGATATATGGACTGTACACATACACACATACACATGCTGTTAATCACTGCAGTGACAGGTGTGTGTGTGTCAGTGCAGTCACTCGTGTGTTTGCCCGCCACTCAGTCATTTTACGCGCTGGAGTAAAAACCCGCTTTAATAGAGCGGTGATAAATGTCTGGATATTTCTCCGCCGCCGCGGTGGAAATGATGTCGCGTCCAGACTGAAGGAATACAAGAAATTTAAAATGGATTTTCAAAACCGAGGCTGGATTTTTTTTTACTTTTCATTTAACAACTACAGTTACTAAGCAAGAGAAGGGGGTGAAAAAGCCTTAAAGCTGTAAACGGAACAGACAGGTTAGCCGTGGGGCTTAGTGACGCAATCGCAGTGACGTCATTCGGGGCGCGCGATGCGTTTAATGTTCAATTGAAACGCGATGATTCTTAAAATAAAAGGTTGTAGAATGAAATAATGGTTTTCGTTTCCGTTTTTATTGATTTTAATTGAATTGAATTTTAATTTCAAGAGATAAATTCGATTTTTGATTGATATTATACCTTTATATTACGATTGAAACCATAAATGTGAAGCTAATTCTGAAGCTACAATCTGTAGTTCTGTATGTCAAGTATCCGTTACATTTTGTGTTTCCGTTGCGTTCTTAAACCAGCAAACTCCCAATCTTCCCAGAAGTGTGAGAGTGTGTGTGACTGTTGTCACTCCAACTGTTTTACAGCCCTGCAGAACAACCCCGTCAGGGTCAGTCGTTTTTTTTCCTGCGCTAATTGAAAATCAACTGCGTGTCTGAGACGTTTCCCAAGCAGGAAACTTGACGTTGAACGAAAACAGGGACATGAGTGTGGAGAAATACTATAGGAACAGTAAAAAAAATCTGGAACCTTCCTGAAAATGTTCTCAACTCAATTTGACATGGTTAAGAAAAGACTCAACTCCTGGCACTTTGTTTAAGTATTTTTTATAAATGAACGATTCGAAATCATGAATGACAATGAGGGTAGTAATGAGGGTAGTAAATATGGCCATTTAAGTTGATTTAGTACAACAAATACAAATACATGAACGATCAACAATGTCCTTTGTCTTTGACTGACGTTAATTGAAACGCTTATCTCCATTTTTAAACGTGTAAAATACAATTTATGGCGTTGATAATTGTTAAAAACTGAAACAATTGTTTTAAAATATATTGTTCACATTTCAATATAATAAAAGGATTTTACCCATACATTTTAAACATCGCATCGAATGTGTGCTTTCGTGCGCGTTCTCAGCGCGTGCACACGTGGCAGCAGCGCTGTTCCACGTTGGGATGAATGACATTCCATCAAGGCTGTAATTGGGATCTGAACAGCGAACCCATGGGTCTGAGCTCGTACTGCTGGAATTTAACTATTCCAAAACCCAAGGGGATTTCACCGACGCACGCGCTCGCTCACGAACGGGCCTAGTTCACTTGGGCACATTTTTACTCACACACATTAGCTGGCAGATGAAGCAGCCAGTGGTGATCACATTTGAAATACTGTTGTGATATGTGAATGATAAACTATGATTAATAATGACAGATAAAGTAAATGATATTTACTTCACTACGTTGAAATACTTGCATATACTAATGTGTAGTGTTTCCCACAATTTAATATATTTATACGGGTCCAAAAAAAATACATAGTGCGCATTTACCTCAGATAATTGGTGTTCTGCGCATTGAAATATTCTCAAAGAATTTTAAGCTCTATTTGTTTTGCTATATATTCCCAGGGGCGACCGCTTGTGCTAATGTGAGGAAGCTGATCAACGTCCTCGGGCAGAGGTTCGATTCCAGCCCTGGTGTGTTCGTCAGGATTCGTGCTGCACGATCAGGAAAACCAAGCTGAAATGGAACAGCAGCAGTAAGGATGATCTCTTCCTGCACTTCTCCTGAGAACAATGTGTTACATTGTATTAATTAATTTCAAAAACATACTCGCTTACCTCCGGCCTATGATCCTCCTCCTCACACGAGGAAGGCCCAGCAGACTGAAGACAGGGTGCTTTAACACATTAGTTCCGCAGAGTCCGAATGATTGTTGTTTCATTTAATTTAAGAATATTCATATGTTAACGTGATGCAGTTAAACTTGATAAAAGTAATCAGATTTTTTTTAATGGAATTAAAAACGTTTATCCTAAAGGGGATAGAATTGTCCTTTGTCTTACCATAATTTCTCTAATAATAATATTAATGAAAGAAATACTAAACCATAAAATGTATTCTGTATTAAAGTTCTAAACACAAAAAGATGGTGTTTACATAAATATGCTTATTTATGGAAAGGGAATTAAAAAATTATTTATCTACATCAAAGACAACAGAATTAAAACAGTTTTACATTTATTTCAGAATAATAAAATAATAATAATGAATTAATTCATTGTCATAACCTGTGAAAATCATAATCTAAGTCAATTAAAAAATATTATTATTAATGCCCTTATTAGTAATAGGATTGGTCAGATTATTAATTTGTTAACTTTTGTACTTTTGTTGTTGCCTTCATTGCAGATCCATAAAGGTTGGAATACTTTTAATTTTATGAACATATTTTATATTGTCATTATATATTACTTAATTATTAAAAAAAAACTTAGAAAATCAAAAGTTGTTTATCTTAATTTTTCCTTTTAATTTTTTTTTCTATCCTCAAACACCATATAGGATTCTGATTTGTGCTTTCACTGAAACACCAGCCCGGAGCTCGTTCTACACCTGTCCAGCCGAGTGTGTGTGTGTGTCTGTCTATCTGTCTGTGTGTGTGTGTGTGTGTGTGTGTGTGTGTGTATATATGTGTGTGTGTGTGCGTGTGTGTTGCTTAGCTGTGCAGCTGCTACATCGAAGATTTAACCTGATTTTTCGTGCATGGCCAGCTTCAAGGTCTTCCGTGCGGGTGAGTGTGTGTGACACAAACCTGTCTCTAACCTGCTGCACTAACACAGAATGAATGGTGACGTCACTGCGACTCGTACAAGTCCGTCTTTGTTTTATTTGCACATTGAACCGTGTTTCAATCTCAACTCCACCCTTTGTAAAACATCACGTCGGTGACCTTACAAAGGATATTTTTCTAGTAATGTTCGAGTTTTTATTACTGTAACTCTAAAGAATTTGGCCCCAAGGAGCATGTTTGGGATATTATTTATTTTTACTCTCGGAAACGTGAAGTGACTCTGCATGTAGTCAAATGTAGAATTGCTTTAAAGAAACGAAATAAATATAGTAGCAAAATTGTCTGACGCGATTCGAGCAGCAGGAGGGGAACCTTTAGAAACTGACTTTGGGGTTGTAAGGTAAAATGACAGGGAAAAAAATACTAAAGATTTTTTTAACTGTCGTTTCAGCAGATGATTTAGTCCAGACAATCCAGACAGTAAAGTGATCACTGATCAAAGAAAACTTCACCCGAACAGACTCTGTCTCAAGAGAACAGAACTGACTCAAGACCTGAGACACTAGGACGGTGGACCGGGCTGGAGAAAGATGAAGTGGATATCAGGACACAGAGGAGAGATGCACGGAAAAGCAGGTAGGACTGGGGTAATTCCAAAAATGGGAGTTGTTTCTGTGTTTTATGATATGATAACAATATCAAAATGACTTCAACGAGTCACAGTCCTCGATTTTGACTGAGAACACCTGAGAGGACGAGACCTGAAGACCGTTTTCTTAGCCAAGGAGACTAAATGGTTGAAAACCCCTGCAGTCTGTTACTCAGAGACAGACAGATGAGACTATTAACGACTAGTACATGTACTTTTGTGGAGGTATTGTGGCGAGCTTGGGTAAGGAATCTAAATATCGCTTATCTGGTTCAGAAGTGTATGATATGAAATCAGTTTCTTCTCTCCATCTTGTCTGTTTTCCCTCGGTCAACATTGATAGAGTCGCTTCATTAGTCTGCTGCAGTCGTGCTAAGGAGCTCCTCGTCCACAGACGCGCGTCATTGGGCGCATCTCACTGCCTGCTCCTCCGTCCTCGTCCCTGATTGGACGCCCAGGTTTGACAGGGATCAGGAGTCACCGCCCTCTGAGCTCGCGAAAAAAACTCCTCCAGAAGTGAGTATCAATCAGAGAGGAGTTTAGGGGGGGACAGAAAGAGAAAAAGAAAGAAGCAGAGTGGACTCGCATCCAAACTGACCGCTGGCGAATGCGTCTGGACCCGATCTCGTGCGTAAAAACCGGGGATCATGGCACGTTTGACGCGGCCTTTCTAGTCACAGTTGGGATTACTCTGGACACTTGGTGAGTTTGCGCCACGCTGCAAACAAACACATTCACTTTTGTTTGTTTGTTTGTGTTTTTTTTAACCAAAAGAAGGGTAGTTTTACTTGACTGCGCTTTTTGGACGGACGGAGTTGTCTTTTTCGCCGCGTCCTCCCCAAAGCCCTCTCTAGGGTGGATTTTTAGGAGAGAAATGAGTGAGAGGAGGCGATCTGCCGCAGCTCTGAGCTCGAGAGCCCACGCGTTTTCCGTGGAAGCCCTGATCGGCTCCAACAAGAAGAGGAAGCTCCGGGGCTGGGAAGAGAAGGAGCTGGAGTTGTCCATGGAGAGCCTCGGCACGGACGGAGAGGACGCAGCGCACTGTCTGGATATGGACCCGGGTCAGTGCCACTCATAAAATCCGGAATCTTTTCCTTCCCTAAAACTAATTTCTAGTCGAGTTTTTACCCAGTCCATGACCGAACGGGGTTTTAACTGATGTTGATGTTGAAACCTTTAGAGAAAACACAGTGTTTTCGCTCCGTGCAGCTGTAGTAAAAAAGTAAGTGTTGTCAGATGACGCTGGGAGAGAAGGAATACGTTGGGGATGAGTAATTAAAAACCTAAATTGGGGTAGAAATACCATAAACAACACAACACCACTGCAGTATGTGTTACTGCAATATTGGTACTTCAATACTAGTTTGTTTTGTGTCCTGCTGGGTCAGTTTGTCCATGTTTTGACTCTGGACTGGTGTATTGTCACTGTTGATGGACTTGATGTCTAACGCAGAGCTAAGTCCTGTTAGTGTCTCCTGCGCCTTTGACTTTGCTGCAGGCCTGGACGCGAGGCCTCGGCTTGACTTCCATGGACGATCCTTTGCCTCATCCAAATTCTCACACAAAAACTCACAAACCTAAAGATAGAATTGTATTTTCTATGCAAAGACTTGACAGCAGCTGCTGTGCACGAGCTTGGACCTCTGTATGTGTATGTGTGTGTGTGCGTGTGTGTGTCATGGAGTTGTTTTGGGGCCGAGCGCGGACCAGTGTGTGTTTTTGCGAGCTAAGGACGTGTTTCTTATTCGTGTTCAAGATGCGGAACAAATGACTGACAGGTGTTCTGTCACACTGAAGGCCAAATAATACTTTAAATCCATATTAAATCATATAAATAAATTCCTAGAGATGTCAAGGGAAAATGATCAATCGTTTGGTAATAGCTGAAGAAAAATATAATTTTTTTCTTGAAATTAAGCAACAAACCGCTTTTTAGTATTTACCAATAATCAAGGGTACGAGTGTCTAACATTAATTTTAAATATCGGAATTAAAATTGCATTATTTCATATAATATTTGGAAATAAACCTTATATAATGTTGTAAATACTGTAAGTATATTTCAAAACCATATATAGTACATACTGTAACACAGCGGCCCTGCGGGGGTTGACCTCTGTGTTCTAAGACACGATTCCTCCTTAGAACCAAACATCTGGGTTTGGAAAAAGAAAAAAAAAAATATTGAAGTTCCTGAAAATAAAGGATTTCTGATTGATCCCTGCACTGAATGGAAGAGAATATAGATGTTTGGAAAATGACGAACATGCGAGGCTGTTGCGTCACCAGAAAGAAACCCGGGGATCATTAACAGGAGCTAAAAGCAGCAGGTACAAAACAACAATACGATTCATGCTGTTAAAAAAAAGAAATTGAATTAAAAGTCATTCTAACACTCACACACTAATTTTAAAAATATTTTCGCTATTTATATGTCGTCTGCGTGAGTGTGTGTATGTGTGTGGATTCATAAATTTGTCTTTACCATTTTTAACAGTTAGATACTGAAATATATAAATAAAAAATCCGAAAATAATTTAAATGAAAACCATGTATGCAGTAAATAATTAAATAAACAGTCAAAGACAGAAAGAGGCAATATTCCCGCCTCTGTTTTTGTTCAGGCGGCCCCTGGGCCGACCCTGTCTGCTCCAGCTCCAGGTCTGCTGACCTCCAGGGCGCTGCGTAGTTACGCGCGGCTGCTCCCTGTTGTCAGTGCCGCTGCAACTGAATGGGTTAATAAATCTCCGTGACAAAGACAAGTAAATCACCGTCAGGGATGATTGGAGGAGGGACATGACATTTAGTCGAATGAATTGAGAGATTGTTGACGTTGTCCCTGCCTGTCGGTGCTGCTGTGGTTAGAGGCGGAATGAGAGGGGGATCTAATTGTGTTCGTGCCAACAGTAAACAACGTATTCGTGTTTGTAAGATATTGAGCGAGAACATTAAGACACTATTAACTTTCATTAAGAGGACGACCGATTGACCGAAAAAGACATTTACAGCCCAGCTCATTAGTTCCTGGCAGGTTGAAGTGTTCCGGTGCTGTGTGGCCTTGTGTAGCTGGACAGAGCAGTGACCAAGAGCAGGGAGTCTCCGTGGTCAGATCCTGCGGTCTCCAGGAATCTTAACGAAGTCATTTAATTTTTTTTTCACTCAAATCCAGGCGAGTCTGGAAGCCGCCTGCACATATAACACGGTTTACTAGCTTCAAGGGACGGACCGAGACACACACACATTCAACGTGCTTAAAACGTTGGTACAAAAAATGTCTGTTCAGATGTGAAAGCTCTAAAAACTGCAACCACATATCAGCCCCGTCGCCCAGAAGGCGACACTAAACAAGTTCAAGTCCATCCAGTGCCACAGGCTTTATAAGGTGAGAATTTTCACCTTTTACGCGCAAATTGCGCGCGGAAAAAAAGAAATCGCCACATGCCGATTGGACCGTGCCGTGATAGTTAAAATACTCACCCAAATATTTCACTTGTGATTCCAAACACCGACACACGTTACACGGGCCTACATCCAATTTAACGTCAAATATCCCTGATTTTGTTGACCTGACCCAAGAAACGTATTTATAGGCTGGGAATTCACCTGTTATGCACAGAAAATAATCGCCTACGAGGCTCACACCGCATACAGCAGCAGACTCTTGCATACTGGCTGATAAAACGTCATAACAGACGTATTATATCGCAAAAAGATATAATGACGTCGATTTGTGATCAGAATGAGTCACCTGACCGCAGATCATGCAGCTACTGCCATTTTCTACTCTCTGTCGTTAAAATACCTTTTGGGAAATAAAGAAATCATTATTATCACGGCCTAAACTCAGGCAGGCCTTCATCCTCAAACCTGACGCCAGGATTCCGCAGAGGTCTGACCCAAATATGCGCTTTACAAGCGGAGACTTTGCGCACGAATTATGCGCACACATTTCACCGCGTAAACACTTCCTTTCCTAATTACACGTATAAAAGATGATTTAAAAGGGGATGCAATCAAGTTACGGAGTGGTGATCGACCGAAAGCTCCGACGCACGAACTCCCTGTTATGACCTGGTCCCTTTCCACACTGATATTAAAGTTTTTTTTTAGCGCTATCTGAGGTTTTCGGGCCAGGATGAGGTGGTGCACCTCTGACCGGAAGTGAATTGGGTTTTTTGTCTATTTGCGCATCAATTACGCACAATTTATTAAAAAATAATAATAAATTTAAATTAATTTATTTATTATCGTGTTTCAAGCCATTATTTACTCATGGCAGTAAATAATAAATCTAATCAACTACATTATAAATACTTCCTTATCTGATGCAATCACCGAGGGCGAGAATTTCCCCTTCGTGTCCACTGTACTCTGACAAAAGCAACAACCACAATAAAGGTCATAAACGCTCCACTCTCTCCAAATTGCAATAAAATGGTGAAGACGCTTTACCTTCTAAAACTGCAGTCACCAGGATGAACACACCTGTACACGCATCAATTTGATATTAGGGTGGCTTTGCTGTACAGAACAAGAAGAGCACTGTAGCCTTCTAAGCATTAATTCGTTAGTTACCTACTTGTGTTTGCTCCTAATTACGTAAAATACAAACAATTATCATGTCCTCCTAATAGACCCCGGGACTCTTCCTTACTGGCGTGAGTGTGTGGACATAATTAAGCTGTGTTTGACTGAAGCTTTTACGGCCTGAGTCTCACACATCCGTGTGGCGGCAGGTGTAGCTTGGGTTACTGAGTCGTTTCATGGTTGGGCCTATCACTGCTGGACGCTCCAGAAAATGTGCGGCCACTTTGTGCCAAATTCGCAATTGCCGCCATAAATAGTCCGCTTCATGGGCCACATCCACGACCGCCCGCTCGTGTGTGGAGATGACAAAATCCTGTTTGTGCAGCAGTATTTCTTAAACAGCAGCGCAGCTCTGTGCTTCAAGGCTGTCATTGAAAACCTGCCGCGACCCATTCAGATATTTGAGTCCCTGTCTGACTGCAGAACCACCAGAGGACGAGGCGTCAGTTCTAAATACAAACGTTTGGCGTTAAAATTGACGTTTTATTTACCCGCAGGCTTTAATTGCGCACGCACAAAAAAACCTCTGCGCCTGGACAGAAGTCAATTGTTGCGGGCATGGCGTATAAATATTGAATTATTTAAGCAACAAAAGCTACCACTCGGGAAGCTGCACAATGAAAAGACAGTTTTTTGATATACCAGAATTAGATACTTTGTTGTTATTTTTGCATTTTAAAGGGATATAATTGTGTACGCAAAAAAGTACATGTAGTATTGAGTGGTTAGAATATATTTTTGCCTTGAGCAATACTGTAGTGTATTTACCAGATTTTCTCTTTACATCCTGACTCCTATTGGAGCTTTGTATGTCTTTTATTGAATTCCATTCTGTCTGTTTGGCAGTTTGAAGAAAATATTTCACATTTTTGTCCACCAGGCTCTTTTTATTGATCTGAGATGCCGTTTTATCATTTTGGCCTACTGTAGCCTTTTCATGTCGTTACCCTCTAAGTTCTTTGGGATTCTTCTGTAATTTATATATACTTAAATGTTAACATGTATAAACATGTACATATAGATTTTTAAAGTTTTCAAGAACAAAGTTTATGCTTTATTATTGATAATATAAATATTATTGATGTACCAAAATATGTTAAAACAATATGTATGTTAACTGGTTACTGTTAACATACAAGTTACTGGTTCAAAAAATCAGACACAGCCTTGGATTAGTTACAAAGTTGTAAATGTAGTAAATAGACTGAGATTTGGTTTTTTGAGGTCTGAATACACCAAAAAATACAAACAATCAAATAAAAAAAAAACAATAAAACAGGAAAAAATAGACTTCGAACAACTGAACTGAGAATTGCCCACAAATATGCAAATAGAAGTTGTTCTTTACAGTAACACAATTTTGGAAACAGGCAAAATAGAATTTATCCAGATGTGAGAACTGAAAAAGGTCAGAATAGATTTGGAATATTTATAAAACTAGGATAAAAACATCGAAGTAAGATATTTTCCCAACCCATTTGCTGCTCTCTAACCAGTTGTAGAAATCTTTTCTTTGGACAATGAGTCACAAAAGAAGAATAGGTTGAACAATGGGACCAATCGATCTTTTCCTCAGTGTAAACCAGTCCTGGCCTCAGTTTAGTGCCTGACTGCAGAGGTTGACCTCTAGTGTCAGTGTTTGGATCTAATCGTTGTCCCCTGGGACGTTGGTTTTTACACATTGGCCTATTCAAGAATTTGACGTCTGTTAGGAGGGATCACAAACCTGGTCCTAATGAGACAAAACCTCATTTCTGAGGTTTCTGGTCAAAGCGAGGATGGTGATCTGTCAGGGCTGTGGTCAGGTCTCAGCATCCACTGGTTTTGGACAGGGCTTGAAGGGAAGTTAGTTAGCAGCGTCCCTGAGTGTATGTGATTTTTCTGGACTCGTCGCTCTGCTGACTGAGCACATTTCTCACCACCAATAAATGTCATTTCAGCTTTAAAAGTTGAAGCTTTTCATGAGCAAATTTACAGCTTTTGGTGCTATTCTCAGAGTGCAGGGTGTGGAAGAACAGGTCATAATGTTAGACTGAAGAACCATGTGTGAACAGGTCCTTGAGTCTGATGACAGTTTGGACCTGAACCAGGAGTCCAGTCCACACAGACCTATATTTGTCTGCCTTCCCTTCAGTGGCATTTCCCTTTCTCTACATTTCTCTCAAGTATTCCCTTCAATACTATCTTATTCATTCAGATCAGGTTTTTCTCCTGCATTTATCTATTTCCAACACCTTGGTTCCTCACACGGATGCAGATTTTGATGCCTCCAGCTGATATCTATATGGTTTTACCAGATTACTGCAGGAGATAATAACAATAACAAAAAATCCATATTCTATTGTGCATTGAATCCTTTAAGAGTATAAGAAAGGTTGTATGAAATGATGTCTGAAAGTGATTGCTGATTTATGGATTTAAATAACCCCACAAAGCAAAAATAACAAGAAGCAAGAAAGCATAAATTATAAAAGATTAATTTTTTTTCAACTGCAATGCATTTATCTGCATATAACTGATGTATATATTCACTTATCATTACAATACTACTCTTAAGGCCAGTAACGGTTAAAGCTGTTTTTTTTACTCCTGTCTTCTTGATTACCTTGATAGATATTTCTTAATGATATTCTTTTATGAAGATACTTGGTAAATATTACATACAATAAACTATTCTGTATATTTTCTAGGTGAGCTTTATCTAATTTCTTTGGAAAATTTTTCAAATGTTTAGTTACTTAGTAAGTAAGTAGTAAGTGTTGGGCGGGGGCTGGGGGTCCATTGAGTTTTGAGGCAAAGACCAGAAGTCTATCATATTTAGAGGTAATCGTACTGTTGTGAGTTGTACTAATGAATACTAACTAGTCTAATAGAGTTCTAACAGGATCAGTACATCCCACCCCCTGTCTCAATAGTCTTCCTCCCCTCCTCCTCTTCCTCCTCCTGCCTGTACTCTCTCTCTTCTCCTCCCACTGCTCTCGCTTCCAGGAGCGTTGGCCTGGTCCCCACTCCAGTGGTTTGCTCCCGGGCCTGTGTCCAGCCTCTCAGCAGCTCTGAAGCATTTGCATAATCACATTTGGGTGCCCTCAGTCTGCCAAAGTCAAGCTGCTTATGTCAGGCTCCTCAATAAATAATAAATTATTAGATTTTTCTTCTTTTTTGCTTTGCTTTAGATTTTGCTGTTGCCACTGGTGATAGGTGTGTAGGACATTCATCCATCAGATATTTCTGAGAAAAGTGAAATGGGAGCCTTTTGGACAATTATCTTGTCATTCTAATGTGGATAAATGAAGTAAGGGGAGGGCTGGAAAAAAGAGGCATGATCCACATTCCATATAAAAGGCCTTCTAGTCGAGCCTGGGTCGAAAACATCCAAAAACATATCATCATTATCAGTAAATGGTGGAACTAAGATGATGGTAATATTAAAGAGTAAGAGATAGGATGGCAAGAAGGAGGGGTCAGCCAATAAATGATTTAGCATGATGAGATTTCATTGGAAAGAAAAAAATTATAAAATTATTAAAAAAGGTGAGAGGTGATGGGATTAGTTATAGTATCAAATCATCTAAGACATCTGACAAGATATAATGTTTTATAAGATAGTGAGATGATTTGGGAACAGATTTAAATAAAATATAAAACAACAATACAACAAAAACTAATATTGTTAGGTAAAGTAATACAGTAAATGAAATGGAATCAAAGAAAAAAATAAAAATGATATTTGTAAGTTAAAGATTCTGCCCTAAAATGTTACATTTGCAGTCAGAATAGTTTCAAGGAGATTAAAAAAACAAAACTTTAATGTAGCAATAGTCATTTAAAACATATTAATTTGTACCTTATAATGCAACGACCAAGGAAAACTTAAGTTTAATATCCCAATGTTTGAAAAGTAAACAGTTTGCTGTGACTGAAAATTGATAATTGTCCTTAAAATGACCATGGAAACTTATGAGTAGGAACAAAACTGAACTTTAATATCGCATCTTTCAAAAGTCAGACTGCGGTCACTCAATGTCCATAAATAATCAAATATATAAATAAATTATAGGTTTATATGAAGCAAAAAAACAATAATATGTGACAGGATCTTAGCTCATCTGTGCCGTTAATGGTCCCTGAACCAGATCTTGTCCATCTTAGATTATATACTGCAGACAATAATAAATTATTAAAAATGACCTCTTCTTGCAAACAGGTATTTTTTTTCTCCATAAGGCCACATAGACCGTGGAGAAGTGTTTTGTTATGTCCTCCACTTCCTGGTCATTGAATATGTTTTGTGAGAAGTGAATCAGACAGAGAAAGCTCTCCTGTAGGTCTGGACTTCTTTCGGGCCTTTTTTTCCTAAAAACGTATTTTCTTGCAGCCTTGAAGTCTGATGGTGGTCAGTGTGTAAAACTCTGGTCCAGAAAAGAAAAAAAAAACCCAAATCCTGAAAAACATTCAATTCCCTACTGCACCCGTTCATTGTGTGGCCCGATTTAAATGTTAATATTTCTGCAACTGCATTTCAAAGACCTTTCACGCTACAACTACTCTGTTTTTGACACCGGCCCAAAACTCCAAAAAAAAGTGGAGTCGAGCCGAGACTCTGTTTCTGCTACGGTCCAGGGCTGCAGACGGCAGGTGATTTGGGGAAGAACCGCGGTGCCAAGTTTCCTCCGTAAAAAGTCCGAGAGCGCGCAACAGCCTTGCAGTTTTCTTCATCTTCTTCATTTTCTGTCCTCAGACTCCGAGGCCAGTCCCGGCTCGGACGGAGAGGGTCTGGCCGAGAGGACGTCGTGCTCCTTCGGCTCTCCCGCTGACCTGGCCCCGGGCCCCTGTGAGCCTTCACCTCCGGCGTCCATGGAGGAGATCCAGATGGAGCTGCAGTGCGCGGACCTGTGGAAGCGCTTTCATGACATCGGCACAGAGATGATCATTACCAAGGCCGGCAGGTACGACTGTTTCTCTCTCTCTCTTTCTGTGGTTTACTTCTTTTTTTCTCTCTTTTTCTGGTAAAACACACACACACACACGGTGTCACTACAAGTGTGTTTCTGCTGTCAGGCCGCTCAAGGACTTTCCTACAGTAAAGTCTTTATTTATACACGGTTGTCAACAAACGACGTTTTTCAGTCACATTTTATATAACAGAATAAACTACAGTCGACAATGTCTTAATTAGACTGACAGTTGTCCAAAAATAGCAACATATTCACGTCTTTTAAACTAAATAGAGTTAAAAATAACACAAAGGAAACGTCCATGAAAAGCGCGCGAAAAATATTGAGTGCAGAAATCCTAACAAAACTGAACAAACATATATAAAAGAGATTTTCTTGTTTTATTTATACTCTGGTCTTAACGTGACTGTGAATAAAATAGTGTGTAAATATGAAATATCGTTATAAGAATGTAATTTAATAATCAGGATACCAATATAAATATTTGTCAGGGTATTGTAAAAAGGCTAACTGCTAACAAATATGTTTTTGGGGTTTTAATGTCCATATTTTTAACACTGTCCTGACACTGGAATGCATAGTAACATTATTGTCTCTGGTCCCAAACAAATTTCATTCAATATATACATATATATGGTTAAAAATGAGAGTTTGTTTTATAAGGTAGCCCAATTGGACATCTCCCCTTAACTTACGCAAATATCTTATGTTAATATTAACATAATAATAATGTTAAGTTCTCGTTCATTTATAATAATCTAGTTTGAGAAACCTGAAAACCTCACAGGAATTAACTGATCAGCGTTGATTCACTTTCATCAAGTATCGTCAGCAGATTTCTGGAACAGAGATCTGTGTGTGTGTGTGTGTGTGTGTGTGTGTGTGTGTGTGTGTGTGTGTGTGTGTGTTGGTGCAATTAATTAGAATCAGACTTAACGGCAAACATCAGGAATAACCTGCAGGGCCACGGAGCAACAGAGGCCCGCAATGTGCAACACATTAACACCCCGAGTGTGTGTGTGTGTGTGTGTGTGTGTGTGTGTGTGTGTGTGTGAGAGAGAGTATTTGATTTGTGTGTGTGTGTTTCTTCTGCGAGACCCATTTTTTCAGCCATTTCAGCAGCAGTAGTCATTCACAGGGACCAGGGTCTGGTACTAATGATGCAGAACCTCAGTGTCGGAGTCTCTGGTTGAAGTTAGTGTTAGATTCAGATGTGACTAAGCTGTGGTCGAGCTGACAGGCAGTCAATGGATTCAACGGCTACGGTTAATTGAGGGAAACAGTCGTTGGTCCCAGGTCAGAAAATCAGGTAGAGTTAGAAACGATCGACCGAGTGGAGTGAGACCACTGGATGTGGTTTTTAATAATAAAACACTGAACCGATATTTTATACTGAAACTAATTATGTCACGCCGAACAGTTAACCGCAAAATATATTTTTCCAAAGATAATTTTCAATATTTTCCACCATAAATAAAAATAAAAATAATAAATAAGCCTACGATTGAAATGTGCAATATAAAACTGTTTTTAATAAAACCAAATATTTCCTACAGATTAAACTGAAACCAGATAAAATGTGACATTGGAATTCAGGAAATGTCGTGTTTTTAATTAAAATATTATTTCTAATTAACACCAGCAGAAGCAAAAATAAATATATAAATAATAGAAAGGCAGAAACAACCCAACATAAAATAGAGAAATCACTGCAATACTGTATTACACCATTTCCCTTTTCGAATAAAAACGAATAAAAAATAAATCAAAGAAAATACATTCAGTGAAACAGTTTCCATAAAAAAATTTAAATAAAAATATTCTCATATTTTTTGGTCATACTCTATAATTTCAATAAAGAAATTGAAAGTAATATACATTAATAAATAGATTTATTTTAGTAATATTAAATAATATAAAAATAATTTTATTTTTTATTTAACGTATTTACCATATATTGTACCTTATAGTGTGTGCGTGTGTGTTTGTGTGTGTGTGTGATGGCTCCCTCCGTCAGTAATAAAGCCGTATTTTCCATGGAGAAGGGCAGAGACGGAACCTTTTCAGTGTTCTCATAGGGCGGACTGTAATTTATGAGCTCTGAATGAAAAATGGAAAATCCGCTGTTTGAAGTAAAAGTAAAGGATTGTTAAAGTTAAAAACACACATGCAGTTATTTCATATTCACTATGTGACATTTTTGTCTCCATTTTCTTCATTTATTTGTCCATAAGGTTTGGATCAGTTCACAGTCAACCATCTCTCCAACATTTATGCACTGCTGTTTCAAAAGAACCAACATTTGTCCTGTTAAGAGGAAGATAAAAAAATAAATTATTGAACCATGAAAAATTAGGATTTGGATTGTATTCAGTCTTTTGGATATCAATGAGATTCTTCAACGATTAATAACATCTATACAATAAAAAAACAATATAAAAATGATTAAAGTTAAAGGTTATTACATTTTTTATATAATGTATTCAATAAATATTTGATTTCTTTGAAGAACAACTAAAAGCAATGAAAACTACTCTAGTTCAAATCATTAAACTATTGTAATTTTATCCTGGATGTGAAATATGTCTGTTTTTTCTCACAATAACTTGAGCCAAGGAGTAAAATTCCGATGTCTGATCATTTGAACAGTCTCAGAAACTGTAGGTGGATTTTCAGACAGTTAACTAATGACCACTCATAATTCCTGTCATTGATGGGTTTCACTTTTCACTCTTTTATGCCACTGTGGTGGTCTAGGCTCCTTCAAGCCCATTAATCACAGTTTATTGATCCTGTTTTTTCAGTAGAGCTGTTCAGTGTATAGGACTTTGAGATTACTTTTGTTCTCTTTCAGTGTTCTCAAAAGTTAAATCCAGCTGCCTTAGCGGTTGTTCCATAATTTGGCAATAAGTATTCTAGCATAAATACATAGTGTCAAATAATAATAATAATAATAATAATAATTATCATATAGTCAAAAAAGTGTGGACTCTACTGATCTAAGCAAGACAAATCTCTCAAGTCTGGAAAACTGAAATAGGTTGGTTCAAGAAGAAGTGTATAAAAGCAATTTCTTTCTGTTAAACAACATACACTGACAATATATATATGTATATATATAAATATACAATACTGTATGCAAAAAGGCTTTTATGAAAGACCTCTGATTAAAATAAATCCAAGTTAAACATGAACTTTCCTATAAGTCATGACTAATCCTTATGTGACAATGATGATTAACAGTTATGGTCACATAAGCCTGAATAGTCTGACCCATTCAGGTGTAAGGCCTCAAACAGGAACCTCAGATTCTTTACTGAACAGGAGAAAAAGGATCCTGACATCAGTGTTCTTCTTTAGTTCTGTTTGTTATAAATAGTTGTGTTCTCCAGTGTTCTTGTGGTATTAGTGTGCACGTTGCTGACATGTATACTGACAGCATCGGTCTGCCTGATTCCTGAAGCCAGCTGTCTGACGCTGGTGATTTTTTAGTTTGGAGAGGTTTGATTTGTTTGACCACAGAATGAAAAAGAAGAAGTAACAGGTAAAATTGTTTGTCCTCTCTCATACCAGGAGGATGTTTCCTGCCATGAGAGTGAAGATCGCAGGACTGGATCCTCATCAGCAGTATTACATTGCCATGGACATTGTGCCAGTGGACAACAAGAGATACAGGTACAGATTTTGCTCCTACAAATACACACGCACAGGCCTTTACCCTTACTCTAATCCGGTGCTATTCAAAGTGTGGGGCGGGCCCCCCTAGGGAACATTCTATTTTTCCGCCGTACTACAGTAAAGTGTAATTGCACATCCTTGTAAGTTGAACTGTATCTCTTTCTTTTTGTTTTCTTTATGTTAACAATGATACGATGTTATACAGAGGTGTACCTAGAACTATTTCATAGACAAATGCTATTATTTATAGTTGGGTGGACGCGAATTGTTTTCTTCTTGCTAGGGGGGACGTAACAGAAAATAATTGAGAAGCACTGATCTAATCTGAGCCTTAAATCCAAACCCAAACTTAGAATCAAACAATATTCCATCAATCAGTGTAAACTTGCAACCTAAAACTCTCTCTCTCCTCTCCACCCACAATCATCACTCCCACTTGAATTCATCCCCACAAAACGCACACACACACACACAGAGCACCTTAACTAGTCCATCTCCCCTAATCTGTAACTGTTGCACTTTTTCTTGCACTATAACCATCTGTACCTGTACCTATGACATCTTTTGCACAACCACCATCTGCACTGTTGTAATTAAATGTTATGTAATGCAATGCACTATTTTACCTCATTATCTACTGATTATTTATTTTGTGTTAGTATCTATTATGACATGACCGTAAACTCCTATTCTACTCATCTGGTCAACTGTAATGCACACTACCCATCTATTTGCACTAACTATTCTGTTTAAAGACCGTAATACGGCAGACTGTATTGTAAACTGTACTGTAATGTTGTGTGTATTGTAACATTGTGTCTTGTCTGTGCACGGTATAGCGGGGAATGCAATTTCGATACCCTTGTATGTTCCGTATATGTAAAGGTATTGACAATAAAGCTGACCTTGACCTTGACCTCAAGTAAAGCTGGTCAAAACTTTAGGATTCAACCTAAAAAAACATCTATAACCTATTCAAGCTGATACCTAATGTACATGCTGTAAACAGATACACTATCAGTAGGTTATTAAACATTAGGTTTTATTGAGCCTTCCCTATCTACATACCACTCTGACATTGTATAGTTTCATTTCTCACAATTGTGTCTAACCTTCCTTCTTTTGACTATTTATTTTGGAGTGTCCTTTTAGAAAATTAACCCATTATTTAACCGTATCACCGTAGTGAGTAGGGGGCAGTCGGCTGAGCCAGCGCCCAAGGAGCATCTTGTGGGGACAGTAGCATGGTCAGGTCAGGGGTAACTTGGCTGTAGGGGGATTCGAAACGAGGCCTTCTGGACCCACGTGTGCTTCCTTAACCACTAGGCCCCCAACTGCCCCCAAAACTGAGTTTGTCTGACCTTGCTGGCTATTTGTAATCAGTCCAGGTCTTTGTCTAGTCCTGTTATTGTTTCTTTATGGTCTTATCCAGGTCTGAGCAGACTTTTTGATTGGACGTGGTAGCCGGTTAAGGAGCAGATTATTTAGCGTTTGATGAATGACATGTAAAAGTTACACTAACGAGCTAAAATGCTCAAATGGTTTTAGCCGTCTCTAGTTCATCTAAAGGGAAACATCGGCATTTCAGTGAAGGGGTATAAGTATAATCAAAATACAAACCAATTATATCGTTCAACAAGTTAGTTAGATAGACTACAAAGCTTAATGACCCGCCTCTGGCCCAGCCTTACTTTGCCTATTTCAGGTCTAGTCTTAAAGTCTTGTCTTTTCTATAGTTGCACCTTATTTTATTTACGGTAGTTTCATAGTTTTATTCAGTGTTGTCCTTTATCTTTGTCTAGGTCTTATCGTCAAATAGTCCAGATTTCAGATCAACCCTCTACTATATGTATTTCTTACAATCTTATAATTTAGTCACACCATTTAAGCTTGTCTTGTCTTCGATCTTAATAGCCTGGTGATGATAATGTTTGCATACCATGGACTGCAATAACAACCAGTGATCTCATTTCATTGTGTTGTTTCATTCCCATAAATTCTCATCATTACTTTGTGTTTTCACTGCTCTCTTAACATCAAAGTTCTTGCAGGGTTTCACCACCATACCTCTGTCAAACCAGAACATGATTTCATTCTGGCTCTCACTGGAGAACATACTGTCCTCTGACGACTTAAAGGCCGCTTCGGATTCTTTATAGTCACAACAAGAATTAGGCTGTGGTTAAAAATGAAGAGACAACGTATTTCTTTTACATGCGAATAGAAAGGGAAAGAGAAAAATAGAAATGTACAGATGCTGCACAAAGGGACAAAGTCTTTCCCTCTGGTCCTACAGTACAGACATCTTTCCTCAGAAGTCTCTATAATACATGCACAGCTGTGCATAATAAGCACATGCACAGTCACTTCTGCATGAGCAGAGGCCTGCAGTGCAGCTTGACACACAACTGTATTTTTCCTGGATGTTTCTCAAATGTCAGTCCAAGAGTGTCAACCATTTTTGACCCAGTTGGATTCTTTTACACTTTTGCGCTCTTTCTCATGTCAGACTTGTATATCACTGGATCTGGATCCAACCGAGTCGGCCCCATATTTTAATTTGTCTTCTTTATTTTACTAAGAATTTCACAATCAATTTTTTTTAAGACCACTCTGTTTTTATATTTTGTTGGAAATCTACTGAAAGCAGTTACTCCCATCATTTGCATCAATGCACTGCAGTGAAAGGGGGAAAAAAAAAGAAAACGTGGTCAAAAGTCTGCATGTGCTGGAGGAGAGCTCACATATGATGGATCTCTCTGGATATGCAATAAGACTGATAACCCAGCCAACGGTCCTGGTCCCTAAAGTCGGAGCCAGAGAGAAGGGAAAAGATTGAAATGTATTCATCACAGTCCCACAGGCCAGAGATGCCTGTGAATAGGATAAGTCTCAAGTCTAATGATGAAAATGAGAAAAAAAGAGGCCAAATATGGAGATGTACTTTATACCTGCTGGTGCAGAGAGACACTGCGTTTCATGTGGTCATGGCGGTGTGTAATGGCTGTGTAGAATCTAAGGACAGGCAGAAAGACAGACGGACAGGAGGAAGTAAGAGCAGATGATTCTGAGATGGAGAATGTTATCAGCGGCTCGTAAATATCTTCCTAGCAAGCAAACAAACCAACTTCTATCCTTCACATTTATCTTTCTTAATGGAAAAGCGTGACAGCAAAACTCAGCAAAACTCATAAAAAGTTTTAGGTTTTCCACAGTAAGATATGGGAATTTCACCACCGCTCAGGGCCAGACCTTAACTATGGAGCTTATTGCTGCCTCAAAAAAATTAGTATTACATTATAACTTGCATAAGTTTTACGTTATAATGTTAAATACATACATGTGGGGCAGCAATACTTAACCTATTTATTGTTGCTTTTCCAAGATAATCATGCTAATTAATTTATCTTTGTCTGCTTATCAGTTGCCAGGTCACAGGCGTAGTCGGCACCACCCAAATCACACTGCTCCATACAGTGAGCTCACTAACAACGTAGCCTTTCAACAGTAAAGTCCTTTGCCAACCATAAGTGCCTTTTTGCCTACACACGCTGCCATCCAGCTGAATCTTTTCTGGTATGTTTGAGGGTCAGCTGTGTCTTGGCTTCTCTTGGCAGCTGCTGGGCACATGTTAGTGCAGATATTTCAGCCACATAAAGTATGTTTACAGGGAAATATTTTGTTTTTCTGCCTTGCTATGCATGAGCAACTTTATGATTAAAGACCAGACACATGGCACACATATATTTTCTATCCTACACTGCAAAACAAAATTGCGGCATCCCTAGAGGAAACGCTGTCCTCCGCCTCCGTGGCATGACAGTTCACAATAAGTGTTATGGCAGAAAAAGCAGGTTGAACAAAAATTAAAGACAAACATCTGCTGATAAATGGACAGATTATTAAACCAAGAGTGACTTATGCTAAGCATGCGTTTAATCTGAGTTTCCTGCCTCTGTCATTTCATATCGTTGGTTTTCAACGTAAATTTTCCAAAGGTTGGAGGGCTGCTTCTTGTCTTCTACTCCCCCCACCAGTGAACCAGGACATCAGGGAGGCATTTCAGAGGCCTTGAGAGCTTGTAAAATTAAATAGGATTTTCTTCCTGGCTGGGGAATTCACCACAGGGCTTTGCAGACTGAGCTGTCGCTGTAGCGTTTCATAGACGCTGAAGCTCCTAAGTTTTGGAGGTCTGGAAACACGGCCTTTGCATTACTTGGGCTTCCTTGTCCTTTTTAGCGATGTCTCATTGGTGCCGTGCTCATTAAATCTCCATTTGTCATGCGCTTTTAATGTGGACACTCGCTCGCTTTGCTCCGTAGCGACTCTAACTTAAACATGGCGGCAGCTACGGCTCCTCAGAGTGACCTCACTCTTCCAGCTGTGTCTCAGAGAGTGGCGGTGCTCTGCTCTTACATCACACTCGAAGATATGTCCCTCTCTAAAGTCATGTTAGTGGCACATTTGTTCCCAATAAGTCCAAAAATAGAAGAACAGGCATATCTGAAAGAGCAACAAGATGCATCCAATGGGCCTTAATGTTTCTATACGTGTAAGGACCATTGTTTTGAACCCAAACCACTCTGGAGGCTGAATCTAATCTTGAAACCACATCTAACCCAAAAAATCTTATTCCTAATTCAACATTGAACTAATGTGACAGCCTCCATATGTTCTGGAGATGCTGTGACTGATAAAATGTCTCATTCTTATCCCAGCGCTGTAAAAATAGCAAAAAAAAAAAATAGATAAGAGAGACATTTGTCTCTCTAATCCTGCATTTCAGTCATGCAGAGACACCACACGATCCAGAATCATGTTGTTCTGTAGTAATTTACAGGATTATTATAGATTATGTATTATTATTGGTTTTACATTTGTAGGTAACGTTTTTTTTTGGGATATGAGGGACTTGTTGAAACTAAACCTTTGTCTAAGTCATAAAACAGAGCTTATCTGTTACCTGGTCACAGGGGGCAGCAGTCTCCACAAGTTGCCATGCAAATCTCACTACACCATAATGTGAACAGTTCTCACTATATTCACAGTGATAATATTTATACTGGCTGCCAATTGAAGGAAAAGTAATTTCAGGAAACTTTCATAACATTAAATATTTCAATTTACATAGACAGGGAATAAAAAAAGAAGCAAAAAAAAGCAAAAAAAAAAAAATCTAATTTCAACCCCTGGAGTTAACTTGTCAGGGAGAAAAATCTAGAAATTATCTAAATATTAAGTAAATAATACTTACATTCCCTAATTTGAGATGAATAATATAACAAATACAAAAACACGTGGGAGCAATGTATTTAAACATATTTTTCTAATGACGTGACGGCTGGAATATATTTCATATCTGTCTCGTTAATCTATATTTGGAAGAACATGTGGTTTTTAAATGTACAGACATTGAAACTTTAAATTAGAAACACCACAGGAATTTTTGTCACATTTTTACAATAAAGGCAACGATATCCCGTTGCCTCCAGTCTCGGAACAACTTGATCCAGAATTATTTTAATGAACCAGAATAAACCGAACCTGACTCCCAGCAGCCAAGAGGTGAAATCAAGTTGCACATCTGTGGGTGTCGGCACATTTGGTCCCCATAAATACAGACATTGAAGCACAGACACGTGTTTACGCAAAGCTGAGTGTATTCTCTTACGAACAACACACACACACACACACACACACACACACACACACACACACACACACACTGCAGTCAGTTCAGTAACTCAATACACTGGCTCAGCATGGCAAGAGTGTAAATATGTGTTTTTATTTGAATACCAGCCTGCATTAGAGCATGAGCTCATAGACACACACACTGATGCTGCTGAGTTCAACTGTGTATGTGAGAGACAAAGACACAACGTTCAGTGATTGTAGTGTTTTATCAGAAAAAAAACCCACTTCTTCATTCTCTTCCCGTCTGTCCAGTAACTGTGTCACATAAAGTCCACTTTTTATTGATGCTGTCGGTGCCAGATGGCAGATTTTTGGAAGATGAAAGCGAGGGTTGGACACTGGGTGGGGGACTAATCAGATTTCCAGTCTGAAGGTTTCAGTCTGAAGTTTCCCCTTTCTTAACACTTTCCCTGCTATGTGGAGAATCAACCTTAACTGATCTGCAAACAGGAAATCACAGACATGTTGTTTTTGTGCGACAAGTCGAATTTCGGTGTATAAAGTTTCTGTATTTAGAGCAAATATTTTTAATCTGTTATAATAAGGGTTTGGGCTGACCGCTTTTTTTTTTTTATTTTGAGTAGTCCTTCAGTCCAAGTCTGTGATCTACAATCTTTAGGCCAATGACTGTCACAGATCAATGGGTCAGTTATTACTGGGCTGAACAGAAAGAATGCATAACTTATAGCTATCTGGTGGTACTTTAGCACAGAACAAGTGTCTCTGACAATGGTGTAAAATCCCAAGATCCATCTTCTGGGCAAGATGGAATCCCAGTTAGGGCAGTGGACTCACTGCCTGGAGGAAGGTTTATGATGGTCTGTTAAGGTGCTGTTGTACTTGGGTGGTAGTCTTACAGACTGCTACCCCTACAGCCTTGTAACCAAGACGTGGACGAAAATGTTCGGGTGGATTTGTTATCTGATGCTGGACAAAATTTTACTTTGAATTGGGACACGTTGAGCATCAGTGGTGGCCTATCAGTTGAGGAGGCTTGGGTCCACAAGGCTTCAGGTTCTAATCCACCAGCTGCCATTCAGCTGCTCCCAGCATAGCACTGACGCGACCAACATAACTTTCAGTGGTTTCAACACACACAGGACAACTCACAGTATGGTGCAGTATGATTTGGGTGGAGATTGCAGCCCCTAAGGTATGAATATGAATGGGTTGTTACCTGGCAACATTCCTGCGTTTCATAATACATGACAAACGGCTCTGCAATGACACAACAAATCCGTCAAAACTGCTTGTCCACTTGGAGATGAATCATTCAGCAATAAAGACAGAGATCTACTTTGAGGACAGAGTCAACTGCTTGTTTGATACTGAACAATACAATAATCAAAAGTTCTGGGACATAGAATAGTAACACATTCCTTACCACTATTATTAGGAAGTAGGAAAAGGAAGGAAAGCAAACTCCTTATCATTGTGATCCACACCACGGCACACAACAAAATTTGTCATCTGTATTTAACCCATTACCAGAGTGAACATGGGAACCTCAGTGATATCTTGGCAGTAGATGGATTCGAACCTGGAACCCTGCGGACCCCGGTCTCACTAGCCAGTAACCACTAGGCCGCACTGCCCATCATTGAGAGTTTAGCTCCCCATCTCTTGGCCAAAATGAAGCTATTGTTTACAGTGTTTAATCTCAGTTTTGCAAAATTAAACTAATTTATCAAGAGAGCTAAATAAAAAAAACCACCACCAACAAAAAAAGACATAGAAGTGAAAGGATGTATTTTGACTTTAAACAATATAAAAATGGTTGTATGGAAAACAAATTATAGCCTAACAGGCTAGGCTGATACCAAAATGTAATGCGTTAAACACACTTAGACGGCACTAGAAATCCAAAATGGCTGCCAAAGAGCAGATGTGCGTGTGCGCCAACTTCCTGAGGAAAAACAAAACAAAACCCAAGTACATATATTTTTTTTTAACTTGTATGCATTTGTGTTTGCTGTGGCAGAAAGAGGCCGAGTGTGTATTTCTGTGCATACTGGAATGTAGTTAGTCTTATGAGTGAGTCTGTGTGTGTATACATGTGTGTGTGTGTGTGTAGATGTAATGGGGTGGTGCAGCCCTTTGTGGCAATAACAAAAGGGACCAAATGAGGGTTTTGTCCATGTTTAAGGATTGAGTGATGACTTTGGCAGCAATGTCGCAGATAAAACACTTTCTAACCAAGCGGCGCACCATAACTAAAGGCAAACAGCTGTGTTTTACTGACACACACACACACACACACACACACACACACACACACACACTCTCTCTCTTCTTTTGTGACTCTGTTTCTCCTGTCTACCTACTTGAATTTTTTTGTCCATCATCTTTATTTCTCCCACAGTCCCACCCTATCACTGACCACCCACAACTGATGTTGAAGCCCGGTTTACGAATCACAAAGTCACCATGATGTAGTTTTTGGAACCTTCAGCTGGTTCCAACACTATTTCCAAAAGAAAACAGGGAAGGGATCATTTCTTGATGCTTAGAAATAATTGGGTTGCACTGACCGTAAGAATGACTTTTTTAGTTTATTATTTAATTGAGAATGAAATCTGTCTTCAATGGACCATTAATCATAAGAAGGAGATCCTGGTCTAATAAATACCCTCTTCTATCTTACTCCTTCTTTTCTTTTGACTCCTAAACTAGGGACAGTCAACACCCAGATGTTTTCAAGTTTCATATAAAATATTTTTAAACAATGCAAAAATCGTCACTTATTCCTCTTCTGGAAAGACAGAAACAATTTTTTTTTCTTCCCCTCTGTCTCCCTGCTGTTCAATAGATAAGACGCCAAAGACTCGCACCAATGTCCTTGAATGTTATGGCTTTGCCTAATTGAAAGTGCACAGCTCAGTGAGTGCGCCTACATATGGAATTATTTATGTCACTGTTGTTAGGTTTCTTTGTGTGAGTCGACAACGTGGCATAACTGAAGCGATTAACTGTAAAGCAACAGATGTTGGAGATTTTTTTTTTTTTTAAAATAAACTCAAAAGACTTAAAATAAGAACTCAGAATGTAAAAACAAAAAAAGGGGTTCTTGAAAGAAGCAAAGCAGTCGGTCAAACTCATTTTCACAGAGGAGCCACATTGACAATCCATTTCCCCTTAAATGGCAGCTAAAAGAACGTATAAATGTAACTTCTTATGTATCGATACATTTTTCTTCAATTGAGGAACTTTTTTTTTAAAGTTGTGTTGCTGAGTAGTAATAAAAAAAATTTTGGACTTTATTATTAGTTAAAAACTTTTTAAGCCCTTTTTTTAAGTCATATTAGGCCCACAGACCTTCAGTTTGACATATGACTGTTTTTACATAGACCCTGTTAACATGCAATCATTTGTTTCTCAATCATACAAAAAATAGATTTGAAATCATTTTGCAGCACTTAGGGAAATGGGATGATCTTTCATGGCTCATGACCACAGCAAAGTGTGAATCACTGCTCTATCCGTCCATATTCATTTACTTATCCGTTGCAGTGTACCAGCCACTTGTGAACCTCCTGAAAACCTGAAAACTGGAGAGATCAATACGATTTGAATAATGTTCTTTTTCTTCCATTGTGTCCAACAGATATGTGTATCACAGCTCAAAATGGATGGTGGCGGGTAACGCCGACTCTCCAGTTCCTCCTCGGGTCTACATCCACCCAGATTCACTGGCCTCAGGAGACACGTGGATGAGACAAGTGGTCAGCTTCGACAAACTGAAACTCACCAACAATGAACTGGATGATCAGGGACATGTAAGTCTAGAGACAGTTTCTTACTTACAGTTTTTATGGAGAGCAAGGAATGGAATGGAAAAAAAAAATCCATCCTTGGAATTATCATCCAGGTATCGGATACAATTGTAATGGTTGGGTTTTTTTTTCTATTTTATTTTATTTTGGGACCTATCTATAGTCATAATTGCAATGGAACTGTAGGAGACACAGAAAGCATTAAATAAAATAATGATGTATCAAAACCATCTCATCCTTCATATTATCATATATCACGATATTCAGCTATTCAACCTTGTTATCATCATTTCTTTTGAGAACAGTCCTTGTTAAAAGCAGTGCCTTCTGTGCACAACAGTAAATCTAACTGGGCCAGACTGCAGAGACCTGCAGACCCTGTGGTTAACTGAGCAGTTCCTGTACGAGGGGAAACCAGAGAAGATGTGTGTCCAGTGTTTGCAGCGTTGTACGTGGTTAAGCAGTCCATCAGGAGCCAGATGTTGGAGCGCTTTGTGGACCAAGACAAGAACTTTAAAGCATCTGCGATACAACAGGGACTCACTTTTATTTTAACTGTGAAATGACAGTGTACATTTAAAGAACTGTCAGGTTCCTGCTCTGAGGATCACCTTAGCTCCGTGGTGACAAATAACATATAAGTGTAGAGTACGTTCTCTGTGTGAAGGAGAAACTCTTTCATCTCCTGCTGTTCTTCCTTTAAGGCCGTGTTCCTCCTCTGGGTGAGTTTAAAGGCCAGAGGAAATTAATTTTGTAGCTTCCTGTGTGGTGAACTTCTCCACTTCTTGCTCGCCCTCCTGAATGGTGGGTGTTGTGAATCATCTGCCTCATCAGAAACAGACCCCTTACGTGCCTAGCTGCATGAGCACATGCATGCGCGTCATGAATCAACACGAGTCCCCGGTGCAGAGTAGAAGCAGCAGAGTCGGTGTGAAAAACTATATTTATAATGTCTCAGATGGAACATTATTGTACCCCATGCTGGAAACCATGTTTCTAGCAAGATTGTGATGATGATAGGATCTGCTGGCTGAAAAAAAAGAGAGTATTTTCAATATTTTGTCCTGTAGAAGTTGTTGATTAAATAAAAAAAGACAATAAGAAATACTCCACATCTTAGCAGTGATTGAACCACACTGTATCCCAACTCCTTCTATCTTTATAACGAAACAAATATATAGTTTTGCAATAAAAAAATTTTCACTTGTGTAACATATCATCTCTCATGTTGTCTATGCAAAAAATATCACATTTAATATTTGAAATTAAATTTTAGTTTTGCAATTCTCTACTATAGTTTGAGCTCAGACATTGTATTTTCCTCAATTAGAATAACTAAAAAAATTCATTCTTCCGCACTGCAGAAATATACTAATAATAATTTAAAATAAAAATTCCTCCACTATCAAACATAAAAAACCAATAAACCAATATATTGGAAATATAAAGAAGATACAGTTAAGAAAACATTTTATATTGTCGTTAAAAATTTGTTAATTAACCATGCAATGGAGAGTGACCGAGACATCAACACAGTGTGAGAATAACTAAGAGTAGGAGAAATTTGATTTTATTTTGTTTTATTTTAATAAACAATAGAACTTAACAATAGAATGATTTTCAACTGCAACAATCACAATTTTGCTATGATATATTCAGAATAAACAAATAATATGAAAAGTTTTATTTGGACAAATTTAATGTTCACACTTTCATAGCGCCAATGGACAGAGTGTGTCTGCTGCTGTTGCAGACTTAGTGAAGGGAAGGGTCGTACGTCTCCTCCACTGAAGGTGCTCTGGCTGATTCATCTAAGCATAAGTTCTGATGGAGCTACAAAGCTTGGGCAAACATTAAATTTCTGTGACATTACGCACAATATATGGGGGTTGAACATTATATTCACCTCGGACGTTCCAGTGTTAAACTATGTTACTTATCATTTGGAAAACTCAAGTCTAGAGTAGCTCATATCCTAAGGCCCCAATGTATATAAACAGTGGAAGTCACACCTGTATGTAATATTTTACTAGTTAATATGAATAGAATTCATGTCTGCAGGTTTAATAGTTGTGTTCAGGTGTTTTCATGTTAGACTGTTGAGTTAAAAAAATATATTGTTATGTTGTGTTATTTTATCTTATCTTTCATATTTATTTCCAAGTGTCAACAGGAAACAAGTTAAGAAGCTGGTTATTTGCTTCATTTGGTTAATGTAATGATTGATTGCTCACCAATGTGTCCATTCTGTTGCTTAATCCTGGGAACTTTGAGTGATCTTCATTGGTCTGATGGATCTGGCTTCTTAGAAATGAACATTTTTCTAATTCTGTCACTGTGGGAATGCAAGTCCTCCCTTTGGTTCATGTTTTTAATGAAACATTTCACAGAGATTTTTTTTTTTCCCTACAGCCTGCAATAATCCCTTTTGTTCACGGAACATTTAAGTGTTCATAACTGTGTTTGAAAAAGCAAGCATTGCCAACATTTTGACATGAGCTGAATCCCTCTTCAAGGTCAATACAGACAACATCTGCAGGATGTGTTCACGTCTATGCCTGTTTATTTTTAAAAAGCCCTTTTAGGAACGTCATTACCAGTCGAGACTGTAAAAACACCAGGTTATCTTAATCATGTTTGAATGTGAGTAACTGTGAGCTCAAACCCCCAGCTCATCTCTGACTTGGATGTTGTGAGTTCAACGCTGTGATCTGACTTGACTTTACATCACCTTTCTGCCTTAAAGCGGAAATCCTTTGGTGTTTGTATTAATAATAACCGTGCTCCGGCCTGCGTTCACTTTGAGAAAGCCAGCCTAAAATAAAGTGACTTTTCAGCACTTCTGCAAAGTTGTTGCAGCGATTTGCTCTTCTGTTTCAGTCACAGAGGTGTTAACATCTAGTGAGCAAAAAAACTACATTAAGTAAGTTATTGTTTTGCGTTTCTGAGTGTATTTAGAAGGTGAATCAACTTGTTTGCTAACAGCCAAACATCCTCAATTGTGAAAAAGATACAGTATGGGAACTTGGGTCAACAGTGTGACTGAAGCAGCCTTCGCTGACTCACACAGTGACCAATGTAATCCATCAGAGTTGTGACAACATGAAGTTGTAATCCCCAAAATTGTGTTGTGACTTTATTTCTATGCTCTTCTTTGTTCGACTTTTGTCCTCTAAGTATTAAGTATTGCAGCCGAGAGTCGACATCTGCATGTCTTTGCTGCACTGTTTTGTCCAAGTGTGTCTAATGCTGAATGTGTACATTTGTCACTGTGTGGGATTTGAGGTCTAGAACTTTAAACGCCGTGTTTCTGATACCCCTAGTCGTTTCCCCCCACGGGCCTGGTGTGAAATGACCCCCTCTGTCATGGTGGGGAAAGCACAGTTTTGGGGGGTGTTGGTGTTCGACTCTGGGGAGGTGTTCTCACTCTCAGATTAATCAGGAACAGACAGAGGGCCCGAGGCGAGGCAACGCTGGGGCCGACACAGTCTGACGCCTCTGTTTCTGCTGTGAAATAAACCTCGGCTCTTCAGCGAGCGTCATCTCAGTGTGAGCCCAGAGTTGAGGAGATCTGACGGAGATATCTTTGTAGCTAATGCTCACACACTTCACATACAACATGAAATATACTTCAAATTTTTGACAGTTTTTTTTTGCTTTCGCATGGGCAAATGTCTTGACTTGTGAGCCACAAAGAGCTCTGAAATCTGACAAGGGGAAGAACTAAGAATAAGAATAAAAACTACGATGCTATCAATATGTTAGCCTTTTGCTATCAGGAAAATACATGCATTGCTAGAAAAGGCAGTATAATAATACAATAATTTACGTTTGGTGGGCTGGATTAAAAGCCAAAGCACCACTTCTGACTTTACAGGTTGACTTTTGGAGATGGTGCATCTCCTGAAAATGCTAATCTAAAGTTATTGATTTACCTTTGTGTGATTTGTATTGACCCTATTCTTCATATTCCTTGTTTTTATCAACTAGATCCAATCCATCAAATAAATATTATATTCTTTCCTTTCTTCCAGATCATCCTCCACTCAATGCACAAGTACCAGCCTCGTGTACACGTCATCAGGAAGGACTTCAGCAGTGAGCTGTCTCCCAATAAACCTGTACCCACTGGGGAAGGAGTGAAAACCTTTAGCTTCCCTGAGACGGTCTTCACCACAGTCACTGCTTACCAGAACCAACAGGTCTGCACTGACATGTCACTAAATGTATATCCACACACTAAAATACAGCAGTGGGCCTAAACTGCATGCCTCTTTTAACTCAATGTTCGAAGGGCCAGATGTGATGTGGCCTGTTTGACAACGTAATCTCTCCATATTTGTCCAAATTACATGAATGGTTTGTGTTTATACTTTTGCCTTTCCCTTCAACGTTTCTGTTTTCCTTGTGGATGGCTTGGAGAAAGCTGAGAACATTTAAGAACTTTTGCCTTTATGCATAACTCCTCTAATTTATATTAGTTCATGAACAAACAGCGATATGCTCCTAACCTGTGCCCCCTAACCCTTTTTCAATTCAAGAAATGTAATTGTGCCTTACGAGTAAAAAGTCTGCCTAGTTTATGAAACGTGTTATCTCTAGTATAAATGCATCTATGTCCAAATCTGATGTCAAAAATGGTCTGCAAAGGTGGAATTTAATTGGAGGTGTCCCCTATGTTTGTCTAAGGTCTATATGCAGGTCTACTGTGTACTTCGTATCGTAGTTGACCCAGGCTCCAAACAGTTAAATTTTCATTGGGGTCTATATACAAACCATCACACTGGCCTATTTTGTCCAGCTGTTACAGCCATCATGCCCCTGCAGGGTTGTACTTTAAGTGACCACATTTTAGAACCACTGTTTTAGACAAGGGACTTCTGGATTCTGTTGCTCCTTCACAAAAAAAAAACAAAAAACAGTACCTTAACTACGATTCTTCTTGTTTTCAGATCACCAGACTAAAGATAGATCGTAACCCCTTCGCCAAGGGCTTTAGGGACTCTGGCAGAAACAGGTACAACACCAACGCCATATTCCATCTGCTTGATGAATTTAGCTTCTATAGTCACACAGTACAGGCCCTTTTTTGGAACTCCACACAAGAGCTTTATTTCTTTGTCGTCTATGAACTTTTATATGGAAATACTCATCTGAAGTTAGCATTTAGGTCCATATGCTGTTCCATATAAAAACAGCTGCTCTGGCTGATGCCATAAGGAAACATTCAGATCTGCATAAAGTCGAGACTTCGGTGGGCGGGGTGGATTGTTAGACCTCACCTACATCAAAATATGTCTTCTTTAGATGCTGAAATGTAGTCAATAAAACCAGCTGGGCTGGAAAAAAAATATTACAGTAAGTGAGTGTTGGTGGCAGTGGTGGCCTAGTGGTTTAAGGAAGCGAACTTGGGTCGGCAGGTTCGAATCCACTAGGTTGCCAATAAGATGCTCTGAGCAGAGCACCGTCCAGACCAACATAACTTTTTGTGGGCTCACCACCCACAGGAAGGCTCAATATGGTGCAATGTGATTTGGGTGGTGCCAGCTGTGACTGTGCAACAGACAAGCAGAAAAAGATGAAGGAATAACTGAGTGTTTTCATCTATTTCTCTTCTTAAAATTGGCATTCACAGGCAAATGACTTCTACCTAGTACTAAGGTCCTAAAGGTTGACCAGTAGAGTAAAACGTAGCAGGCAAAAAGATGAAATAAACCCTTTCTTGTTCCTGTTTTTGGAAAAAGAAATACAAATCCAGCAGGGATCTGTCAACCTTTATAAGTAATACATCTGATTCTTTAGATTAAAATTAATATTAATGTTAGTTCAGCACAAGACAATTATTAAAAGGTTTTTCGCACAGTCTATGCCTCACTTTATTTCCTGTACATTTTATGCTAGTGAAAAGATAACTACCAGATCTACACAAATTATATCATCTTTATGCTTGTTGTAGGTTTCAAATAAATTGCAGGTGTCACACATGTTGCGTTCAAGTACCGAGCAAATCCTTTTCCCCTCTTTATGAAGCCTCATCAGCTGACTTTGAAAACTTCAGATTATCAACTACAGGTATTAAACTTATAATTAAAATAAACAGGATCACAGCAAAAAGAAAACATTTAATATCTAGAAAAGCTAAAATGTACTCTAGATTTAAAATGCCTCAATGACTGAGCTTAAAAACTTAAGCGCATAAAAGTATTTCATTAAGTTTCTGCCAACTCTACAAACAGTGTGAACTCCTATGAAGTGCTAATGAATTTATGTTGTGGTGTGTTGTTGTTGTCGCATGCCCCTGCCCCCTCTGATTGTTTTTCAAGTAAAACAAAACATAAATTTCTCCCTAACACATACTTAGGAACAGTTTCTGCCTTAAATACACTATAGTCATAAAATACCATTGGAACAATGGTTGCATGTAATTTAGCTTATTTTAGCCTCAGACGTCTAGACATCCTTTGAGCTGCAAATCTCCAAATCAGTGCCTACAGAGTTTTCAAAGCTCTTTGTCTCAGACCATTTTTATCTAAAGTTGAGTTAGTAATGCAGTATTACACCGATGTAAGTAAAGTTCTCCAAAATTCAATACTAAATGCGATGCTGCCAGAAACACAGTAAGTGAGTTGGCCAGAATTTGTCTTTTCTTTTTAAGATTCTTGGGTTAATTTTTTTTTTATTTGCTAACAATGGTTTTGTCTTGAGACTCTCTTGTTTTAATTCTGCCATATAATAAAAAAATAATAATGTTGTTTAGGTAGTTTCTGTCCTTTTTGATCCAGTATTTAATCAATCCTGCTTTTTCCTGCTCAGCTGACCCCATGATATTCTAAATCAGTGGTCCCCAACCACTGTGTCGGGGTCTGGTACCTGTCTGTGGGTGAATTGGTGCTGGACCGCAGAGAAATAATGTTACCTTTTGGTCCAATCTGGCTATTACTTACACTTGATCCATACCCATATCAACAAAAGATCTCAACTATAGAATGGCTAGGATTCCATCACCAATAATGCAACTATATTTGATAGGGAAATATTTTCTCAGTAAAGACAACAACAATAAACTCAAAATGACGCAACGTCATTGATACAAGATTCTAACTTTTTACACCGGTCTGGTAGCAGAGAGTTATAGTATGTGAGTTGCACTATTAATTTGGGAACACCAGAAATTACATTTTATTAAGGGGTATTTATCTGTCTCAACTTAAAAAAAAAATAGTGAAAATAGCACAAGACATTTAACCGGTCCGTGGTTGGGGAACACTGTTCTAAATCACCTCCACTTCTCCCAGCTCCTTTTTTTCTGTTTCAGTTCTTCCCTCTCCTCCTCTTCCAGTCTTTTCCAGCTCCATCCATTACTGATTATCATATGTAACATTCACTGAGGGAAGAGGCGGGAGAGCCTTAAGCCACCAGACCCTTCTCTAACATGAAAGCAGCCCCTTCATCTGCTCCACATTATTGGCACACAGACATTTTAAGACATCTTTTCTTATTTTTCAAACAATAGACCATTTGATTTATGGAGTGGCATTAGAATTCCAAGGGCCAATCACTACACATGAAACGATAAGGAGAGCGAGGCATTTGTCCACAGAGGAAGGGTGAATTGAGTTTCCCCTCACGTTTCTCTTGTGATTCCCTCCCCTTCAAGACTGACTGACTTTTTTGGTTAGATCTTTGCAGGATTTGGGCTGAGACACTGTCACCTTAAAAATCCTTTCCTGGACTTTTCTTGGTTTTGTCTTTTCTTTGATCATTTTGAATGTAGTTAGTTCCCAGATGTTTTGACCTCCATTTGGCTTTTGTCTTGGCTCGGGCCAGTGTAGGACTTAGGCCGGCCTCATCCACTGAGGTCACTCTGTGGTGGATTAGCGTGTCTGATACTGTGACAAAGCTGAAAGTGGCTAGAGGTTCTTAACTTTGAAGCTAGATACGAAAAAGGTATTAAGAAAGGAAGAACTTTGTCTTATTTTTGCTGATTTTGTATTTCTAATATGCAACCCTCAGATTTTCTCAGGCAATACAATATAAATATTATTAAAAGCTGGATCAAAGCACTGGAAGTTTGTCCAAGAACTTCTGAAAAGGACTGAAATAATTATCTAAAATAAGAATTGGTCTTAAAACGGTAAAGTCTAAAAGACAACAGACTAAACATCAGATTTATGGGAGAGACAGAGAAGTAGATGATTATGTTAAATAGACTTCACCCCAAATAAAATATATATATATATATATATATATATATAATTTCTATGAGGTAGCTCTATGAGGTAGCTCAATACATTCCCTGTACAATTGAGATTTATTTATTGTGAAATAAAACACACTTGAGTCATAGGTATAAGACTTAAGACTTTACCTATATAAACTGGATATCTTATTTTCTACAAGAACATATAACATATGTTATACTGACTGACTCAATACTTTTAATATATTCAATACCTATGTGATTTTCACTTTAGCCCAATGATTAGCATCTTGAATAGAATTACATCTCTGGTTTTTTATTACAATTTTTTTTTTGTTATTGCTTGGGTTCTACCAGCACTTCTTTGGAGATCTACTGGTAGATCCTGATCCACCTATCTAGCATTAATGAGGTATAGGATTCTAATATAAAAACATGTAAACATGAAATACCCATGTTTTTCTTTTATCTATTGCTGGTTTACGTCATCTAATTTCCAGCCAAAATCAAGCTAAAGTTTGGCTTTTAGCTTTTGTTGCAAAATCTTCCCTAATCAACCATAAATTTTAACTTGATTTGCTGCTTCTGGATACTTGTCCATAGATAAGTCCTTATCAATCATCCTATAAACTGAAATCTCTATCGGAAGAACTAACATGAGACAGCCATGTCGAACAAGCTAAACTTTGGTTATCTTTATAGAAATACTTGAACTTGACTGGACCATGAATGGACTTAAAAGTGCCCTTCTTTTATTTGTAGACTTAAAATAAATTTTAATTTTTACTTGCTATTGTTTAGTTAGCCCGCCTGTCCGTCCTGGGTTTGAATCCCCTCCACTGTCGATCACCCTGAGGTCTCTTCCTTTTTTCCCTCCCTTTTGGGAGTTGTTCCTCAGCCGGTGTGAGGGTCTATAAGGGTAGGGGGTATCTCTATATATTCTTTTTTATTCTTGATTTTGTGCATGTTTGTTTGTAAAGTGCCTTGAGATAACAGTTGTTATGATCTGGCACTATAAATAAATAAAAGTTGAAGGTGAAGTTGAAGAAAAACAGGACACAAAAAACCACCTCGTCTTAATTTGATTTTTTTGCCGCTCACTCTCTGCCTACCACGTCTCTAACCTTGTTTGTTACTGTGTCCAGATCCAAATTGAGGGCAAATTCAACTGTGTTATAAAAGGTGAAGCTGTTCTACTTATTCACACTGAAAATCTGTTCTCCTGACATCTCTAACAGCTTCTTTATATAGTATTTCCCTCAGTCCTTTTTTTTCATTCCTGCTGCAGCCCTGTGTGTGTGTGTGTGTGTGCGGAACAGTCTTTATGGCCTACAGCTGAGGGATACAGCTCATTTGTAAGGTTTTCGATTCCGCCGCAGTCATACTCCATGAATGAACACAGTGATGGCGAGGCCTGGGCAGATTAGTGTGGTACACTAACGAGCTGCTGCAGCCAGAGAGTTAGTGGCACTAAAATAACACAACGGGCAACGGGCAATGTTAATTTTTTTTTTTTTTCCTTGGGACGGAGGCAGGGAGGCAAGAGGGGAAGTAAATCAAGCAGGATGGAGAAATGTGTACAGATTCAAGATGAAACATCAGTCAGATTTATGTGCACAGTAAAAGCTTGCTCTTTTTTTAATGGCTCCAGTTTCCTCAGAGCCGGACTCTGGTTTCTCTTCCTCTCTCTGTCAGTTGAACTAATTTACCTCTAACCTCTAATTTACATACTCCACATTTTTTTTTCTTTGAATTTCTGTTCACATATATCTTTACACTCGCTCACCTGTGTTCAACCGTTTTCTTTTACCCTCATAAATATTATATACTACATATGGTGCACAAATTAAATAACTAGTTATAACGACTCCAACCATACCACAGGAAGTATGGCTTCCAGCCTCATCTAGGCCATATACCAATATATACTTGGCAAGGAACATATTTGGTCTCAAAGCAAAAAAGCATATGAAGGTATAACATATACTGTATATATACAGGGCTCCTTGCTTTATGACGTCTTCAAACTATGGAATTTCTCATATGCTATGCATTGGATTGTGATACATTCTTTCTTTTGGATGTGTATTTGTGGGAACATTTTCTTTTGTTAATTCTAAATCAAACTCTTCTGATGATTTCATGCTCTGATTACATGTCAAACTTAGGCCTGGAAGCCAAATTTGGCCCGTAGTTTAATCACATTTGGACCGCATGATCATAGCAAATGTGTATTAGAGCAGTGGTCCCCAACCACTGGGCCACGGACCAGTACCGGGCCGTGGGTGAATTGGTGCCGAGTCGCAGAGAAATAATGTTTCCTTCGGCCCCATCTGGCTATTACTTCCACTTGACCCATACCCATATCAACAAAAGAACCGAACAATAGAATGACTAGGATTCCATCATCAATAATGTAACTATGTTTAATTAGGAAATATTTTCTCAATATTTGTCTTCAGTGAAGACAACAACAATAAGTCATTGATACAAGATTTTTACTTTTTACACCGATCTGGTAGCAAAAAGTTATAGGCTGTGTGCACTTGCAAAATTCTTGTTAATTTGGGTAGGAAGATTTTATAGGTTGGAAAATGTTTCAGATCATCGGAAATTAAATTTTATTAAGGGGTATTTATCTGCCACAACTTATGACTGGTCCAGGAAAATAGTGCGAGACATTTAATCGGTCCGTGGCGCAAAAAACGTTGGGGGACACTGTACTAGAGTTCACCCACTAGTCCATAGACCTTATGTACTGGAGGGTTTTTTATTATTAGCAGTTAATGCTTTGTTTGCCCCCAAAACTAAGGTTTTATCTGGAAGATTTGGCAACATCCAGGCATTGCGTTATAGGATTTACAGCATCGCAGCAATCCTACTGATATTTATTAATTAAGTTGATAATAGACTACTTTGTCAGCTGACTGATATTATAGCATCCTTATTTATAATATTAAGTTCTGGTTGTTTCATTGTCAATTTATGCAAGTTTATTGCCATGTGAAAAAAAATCTACGTTACATATGTGGAAAGCAAAAACATATTTTTCTGCTTTTTTTCATAAAATTAAATTTGGCTTGTGACTTTGTCATGTTTTTAAATTTGCCCCCAAAAGGAATTTGAGTTTGCAACCCTGCCTTAGATTATTATGTTACCATTCTGTCAGCATAAGTACTTCTATACAGTAAGTTTGTTTGAGGAAAATAACTTTAAGTTGCAACATAGGGATTTAATTGTAACTTATAAAATGCAGGTGTTTCTTTCATTATGACAGGGGAGGGCACAGTGTCCTTGTTTTTTCTCTTAGTCATATTCAACTAAAAAAGGGTGCTTTCCCCAAAGTCAGGGAGACCATTTCAGTCTTCCTTCTCAAATTTGGCTTCCACTTCAGTCTATTCACCTCCTGCTTAGCTTGTAAATTACTGCTGCATTTATGTTCATAAAACCAACCACATTAGAAGCATTGATGATCAACCCTATTACCCACTTTTAAACTTTTATGTCAGATAAAAATCCCAGTGGTTGCAGATGTCATTCTACTGTGATAGGTCTGACCAATGACTTATTCCTGTTAGGACACAGCTCAAGTTAGACCTTGTGTGCGAGTTATATCAGGAGGTCAAACAAGAACCAGGCTTGTAAGAATTGAGGAGATCATTTGTATAATTAAAGCAAGAACCAGAAACCTTGAAATGAGAAAAGAATGAGTTGGATACCCCTCTAATGCCAATAAACTGTTTTCTCTGTGGTCATGTCATCTGGCAAACACACACATTCAATATGCAAATTCTATTGTTTCCCTTTTGTTTTATTTCTCTCTTTCTTTTTTTTTTTTTTTTTACAAATTCTTTTAGTCCTATGAAGTCATTTTCTCTGTACTTCTTTTCCTTTTTCTAAGGACGGGCCTGGAGGCCATCATGGAGACTTATGCTTTTTGGAGACCTCCCGTGAGGACATTGACATTTGAAGACTTCACCAACATGCAGAAACAACAAGGTACTTGGACTAGAAGGCTTTGTCTGAACAAACCAAAATAGTGTTCTAATCCCCATGGAATCGCCTTACATTTGGTGATATTAGAGATTGAAAGACATGGGTAGAAGCTGTTGTGTAAACTGTTGTCTAAATCAATATTTGAAGTTCAATCTCTGGTGACATCTCACTTATTTGACCTGTCATCGTCACAACAACCACTGTCCACATTTGGTCTTTAAAAAAATCTTATGGAAAAAAAACCTTTCATCTCGGAGCAAAAAGAACTGAGTGTACAGACCTAAACTGTGTAAACTGAAACCTATCATTTATACAGTCTCTGTGAGTCGGATCTTTTCCAACAGGCTGAACTTAAATTATTCCTTATTATACACGTGACTTGAAATGTCACTGACTCTGATAATGTATTCTACATGCTGCCCCAGATCCTCTCAACATCAGTGACTCGCTTCAATTATTTTCCCTTTTGTGGTAAAATATTAAATATCCTATAGAACTACAAAAGAGTGAATAGTGCAGTCCACCTGACAGATGGGTTCACAGTTGTGATATTATAATACAGTCAAGGATACATTTATTACCTCCACCTTGATATTTTCTCCAATTTCTTGTTCATTACAATGCCTGGTACCACTAAAGACACAATATTTCGTGGGGGCCTCTGCTATTGTGTAAACCAGACTCTTCTAATGCTTTATGGCCTCACTCAGATACATCAAACTCAGGCCTGGGGACCAAATCTGGACCCCAGTGTAAGTAACCAAAATTACCTCACTTCTATATACAATAGTTATTGTATTGTACTGCCAAAAAAGTGCTTAGGCATTCTATGTTTTCCTGTCTTTGTATTCTTCAGGTAATACACCTTAAGTGGTACCAGGTTTTAAAAATAAGAGAGAAATGGAAGAAAATAAGGGTGGTTTGAGCAGAACTGTCAAAATTCTCCAAATCACAATGCTTTGTATTGTGATTCTGCTTTTTCCCTATGCAATGTCCAAGTTCACCCTACAAATGGCATAGGGAAAGCTTAAATTTTCTTTTAGCAATTTTGCATTCGTGCATGACTTTTACATTTTTCTTTGTTCACATGATCACTTCTACGTGTTTGCTTGTTCCTAACCTCACCTGTCCAATTTACAACCAATTGTGGCCCGTGACTGTAAGGTATCAAAGGAACCCAGATAGCTATTTAGAAAAGTTTGTTAGCTTTCTCTGTAAAATATTCTCTTTTAGTCTGTCTGCTAGTAGTAAATTGCTAGTGAAACAACAACATTGCTATATAAATAGACAACAAGATCAGACGTAGTTAAAGGTTGGGAAAGAGATGACAAGCCCACAGCTCAGGGATTGGTCTGGACAGAACGACTCTGTGATTGTTGTTATTAGGAAATGATTGAAAGTCTGAACTTTTTTGCGTCATCCTCAGAGGACACTTTTAGTCATACACATCATTTGGTAGCTTTTCCCCTCAAAAGTGCTCAAAATTGTTTTCAGTCATGTAATCAACTCCTTCAGCGGTGCACCTTCAGCCCAAAAGGGAACCATGACATCATGGAGCTCCATTCCTCCCTTCTTGTTTTCACTTTTTTCTCCTTCCAGTATTTCTTCCTTCTTCCTTCCCTCGTTTTATTCCCCCTTTCTCCCTCTTTTACCTTCTCCCTCTGAAGCCGCTTGGGAAAAGTTGTTATCAGAGGCATATGGAGCACGAGTCAGAACAACGGGGCTACTTTCTTCATGTATCCTTATGCTTTTAGCCTGAATTTCTCCAACAGCAAAATGAATTCCTGCCAAATTCGCATTAATAGAAAGACGTATGCATGTGATTGATATCCTTCAGCTATCAATTTGCCTAGACAGGCTCGACTTAAAGGATAAAAAGCCCATATGTAGATGGACGGGTGTGCTAAATGTACACGTGGGGCAGCTCCATAAACCACATGCTGTATGGCTTTAATGTTATGGTGCATGATTTTGTATCGGACACAGGCTGAAAAGACTGTCTTCAATCAATTCAACGGGAAGGTTGTCATTTTCCTTTTTTTTTTCCCCTTAATTTTCCAAATCATACCATTAATAGGGCTGGGTAAGGATTAAAATTTAATCATGGATTAATCACACAATTTTCCTGATTAATCATGATTAATCACAATGTTTACGCAAAAATTCAATAATCATACATACATACCAGAGTGGAGGCAGGTCCACTAAGATAGATTACATTCTCTGTAGTAATCTGAGTGAGATAAGTGACTGTAAGGTGGTGGCAGGTGAAAGTGTAGCCAAACAACATAGGATGGTAGTGTGCAAGCTGACTATGGAGGTGAGAAGAAGGAAGACAGAGCAGAAGATCAAGTGGTGGAAGTTAAGGAAAAAGGAATGTTGTGAAGACTTTGGAAAAGAAGTGAGAGCAGTTCTGGGCTGTGGTGGGGAATTCCCAGATGACCACAACTAGAGTCATTAGAGAGACAGCTAGGAAGGTGCTAGCGCTTTCCTCTGGACAAAGAAACGAGGACAAAGAGACCTGGTGGTGGAATGATGAGGTTCAGGAGAGTGGTCAGAGGAAGAGATTAAGAAGAGATAGAGGGATGGTGACAGAACAGAGGAGAATAGACTAGAGTACAAAGAGAGGGCAAGGGAGGTTAAGAGGGAAGTGGCCAAAGCCAAACAAAAGGTATACGAGGAGTTGTACGAGAGGTTGGACATGAAGGAAGGATAAAAGGAGTTATACAGATTGGCAAGGCAGAGAAATTAATCTGAGAAGGATGTGCAGCAGGTGAGGTTAATTAAGGACAAAGATGGAAATGATACCTGGGAAAAAGGCGTGCTAGGAAGATGGCGGGAGTATTTTGAGGAGTTCTTAAATGAGTAAATGATAGGGAGTGTAGGAATGAGGAGCCAGTTCCAAACAGGGAGAAGGTAGATCAAATTAGAGAGGACGAAGTTAGAAAAGTTCTTGAGGAGGATGAAGAGTGGAAAGGCAGTCGGTCCCGAAGACATACCAGTGGAGGTATGGAAGTGCTTAGGGGAAGAAGCAGTAAGTTTCTGACTCGGCTCTTCAATAGAATTTTAGAGACAGAAAAGATGCCTGACGAGTGGAGGAAAAGTGTTCTTGTACCAATCTACAAGAAGGGTGATGTGCAGAGTTGTAGCAATGGGATAAAGTTGATGAGCCATACCATGAAGATTTGGGAAAGAGTAGTTGAGGCTCGGTTGAGAAAAGAGGTAGAGATTTGCAAACAACAGTATGAGGAAGAGGAAGGCCAAAGAGGAGATTCATGAATGCGGTGAGGGAGGACATAGAGGTGGTTGGAGTTAGAGTTGAGGATACAGAGGACAGGGTGAGATGGAAATTGTTGACTCACTGTGGCAACCCCTGAAAAACAGGATAAGCCGAAAGGAGAAGAAAACACAAAATTCAATAATCAATTCCAAAGTAGTATACAGTGCACTTTTATTAAAATAATCTTTCGCTTCATGAATGAAATTTTTTGTGCAAACATTTTTAACATCTGCACTTGTCAGTAACACAGTGTAAATAGACACTTAATAAAAGCAGTTGATAAATATGTGTTAATGTGTTATAAAAATTATTTTGCCCAGCTTGAATAATTAATCAATATTGGTTCAATTTTATTTATAAATCCAGAAAGATCCATTTGACACATACTACAAATTACACTCCACACAACAACCAAACCCATTAAGTCAGATCTGCCGAGAGGAACACGTTTGTTTGTAAATGGAAGCTCATGTCACACAGTGCTGCCAACTGGGAAGTCGTGTTCATTTCCTAGCGCCCCCTCTGACAGAGAGAGAACCTGTCAGGTCCTGTCATTTTACCTTAAAATCATGTAAAAGAAAAAAACATGGAAAATATTCATGCGTACTATGAGATTAAATAACCAAGCTGTAATTTCCTCTTTAGCTTAGTTATGATTGTAGATGACTGTATATCTATAATCAAGTATAACCAGTGGTTAAACAGGTAAGGGGGGAGGCTACACATGTCTTTGTGTTGATCTATGGTGCGTAGATGTGGGAATGTGGAATATCTGTAACTAAGAACCCTCTGTGGCCCTGGTATTCCCCCACAACTCACCTGAACTAGTAGTGATCCTAGAGCTCAGGGCTGTTAGACTCATCTAATTACTGTAGATGTTAATCTGGACAAATATAATAACAACAAAAAGGGCTCATAATTCATTTTAATTTCAGAGCTGATTTCTGGCCATTTTGCATGGTTTTATTGACAGTGACAAAAATCACTTCCAATAACATTGTACTGACAAATACAGTGCTTTTAGTCATTGCATGGTTTTGTGTTCATTGTTTCCCCCAGGTGATAAACCTTTAGTGGAACAAGACATTAAGATGAACAAGGAATTGAAGAAAACAGCAGAGTGGACTAATCATTTTTTCCATGACTGTATATAGATTTTTATTATCATAATTATGTTTAATCAAATATAATTTTACAAAAAAATGAAGTGATTTTGTTTTCTAAATGTATCAATGATGGCAGATTGAACACTCTAGCAGGTCTGTTTTGGCCTTATTTTATTACTGCATTTTTCAGACAGGATAGCTTGAACTCCTACATGGGCCAGTTTTGGTTTGCTTGGTTTGTTTGACCCCACAGTTAGCCCATCCATTTGCTGTATTTTCTAAATGTATCAAGCTGGTGAGATTGAACACCATAGCAGGCTGGATTTTGCAAGCAAGTTGAAAGTTGGGCACCCCTGTTTGGGCATATCATCACTGTGTTGTTCTGTGGTCCAAACTTGCATTTATTTTTGGTCCATAGGCAAGAGGCGCAACAAGTGAATTCTTAATATTTAACTCTGTTTATCTTTATGCGCTCTAGGGGGAAGCACAGGAACTTCACCAACCACCTCCAGCACAGGAACCCCTTCTCCCTCCGGTGCTGCACACCTCCTCTCCCCTTCCTGCTCACCTCCCACCTTCCACCTGGCTCCCAACACCTTTAACGTGGGCTGCAGGGAGAGTCAGCTCTGTAACCTGGGTCTGTCAGAATACCCGGCCTGTGCTCGCAGCAACATGGCGGCCCTGCAGGGCTACGGTGGTCTGGCCGACGGCTCCTACGGACGCCTCCAGACTGCAGGTGGCACTGTGGCCTCTGCTCAGCCCTCTGAAACCTTCCTACCACAGAGGACTTCCTCTTTGATTGCTGCGGGTATGCAGGGGGGCACTCACGCTTCTCTTACTGGAGGCGGCGGTGGAAGCGGCGCGGGGGGTAAGATGGAAGCCTATGGCAGCCAGCTTGGATCTTTTCCGGCTTCGCAGCTTCAGTACGTGATGCAGGCTGGCGGAAGCTCCACCTCTGCCTCTTCCTCTTCATCAGGAACCTCACCTTCCTCTGCCCACATGTTCAGCGGGGGCCATCATCATGTGCAGCAGGGATCCTACAACGCCTTCTCCCTGCACAACCCTTACAACCTGTATGGATACAACTTCCCCACCTCCCCTCGCCTGGCCGCCAGCCCGGAGAAACCTCAGGGTGGTTTGCTGTGCTCCTCATCTCCTGCTGGGGCCTTCGCTGAGCGCCAGTATCTGTCCAACGGAAGCATGGACACGATGCACATGATAGGCAACACCGGTGGCGGCCAACAGGGTGGCGGCTCCTGCGACGGTCGGCAGTACGGCTCCTCATCTCAGATGTCTATGCACATGGTGTAAAAAGTGAGACCTGTAACGTCAGAGCACTTCCTGTTTCTCTACAGACTTGGTTTAACAATGACACCAAAAAAGAATGAATGTTTTTGCAAAGACACCAGTTCATGGAGGTTCCTTTGTGAAAATGGACTTCGTCTCAAAGACTCTCTGCCACTTACAAAGCAAGAAAGAGGAAGAAGAGGTTTTATTTAAGTATCTACATATAAATGAAGATTAAAAACTGGAAAAGCAACTTGATGATCTTAATGTTTGTGACGATTAACCCATCTATAAACTACGAGAAACAGGACAAGGACTGTGGTTCGAGTGGGGAATTATCAGTTGTGAATATGTAGCCGTGCAATAGAAGCAATAAACTCTCAAGTGACTCTTGATTTCGAGGGACTGGGAAAATGGCTGATACGCCAAGATGTACAACAACCACAGAATCTCCAGTGAGATCCGGACGTTTTCATGTCACAAAAGCACTTGTGTTTTCTTGCATTTTAGGAATGTAAGTGCGGGTCAGGGTGGGTGATTCCAGTGTCGAGGTCTTATGTTTGGGACGGAAAGAAAGGGACAACTGGGACAGATCAAGAAGTGACTCAAAGGAAAACATTGCAGGTCAGAAACTCCTAAAAACAGGTGAACATGACTCCACCAACAGGAATGTCCAGGCATTATGTCCTTCATAGGCTGAAATTGCTTCACAATTTTGAGTGGATTTGTTATTGTAATATAATAATAATTATATATGTATATATATAAATATATACATATATATATGATGTGCTAACATCTTAGGTCTCAAGGTTTCTCAGAGCATTGTTTTTTTTTTTTTTTTTAAATGTTTTCAGTTCCAAAATTTCAGTTTATGAAGTTTGTTACGTGAGAGAAAATGCTTGAAGGAAGTACATTTTGAGGTTGCAAATGTTACAGTAATGATCTGTAACATTTACAGATTCAAGCTGCTGGGTCCTAAAAAGAAGCTGTACAACTAAAATTGGCAATGACCTGGTAGCGCACCTATTTGATATACAGTATATAAAAAAACACAAACAGAAGTTCATTGACAATGTAAACTCCAAAACAATCTTAAATAACTTATGAATAAATAAGTTTTTAAGTAGAATTTCAACAAAAAAAGAACAAATATATGAATAAAAGAACCTTAAAAAATAAAAAGGTGAAAACAACAATGGAAGACCAGTGACCTAAGAATTGTTTATATATACATATATACGTATATGTATATATACATTATATATTGGAATTGGTCGTATAAGCTTAACGTTGACGTGTGAAGAGGTATAAATAAGCAAAACAGATTAATTAAAGTATGTTTTTGTTGCGTGTTTTAGAGACGTGTATTTAAGTGCTGAGCAGTATAACAATTTGCAGCTGTTATAAAAAAAGTGTGAAAAAGGGACATGGCAAAAAAAGTATTTTTTTTTCTTTTTCTGTGTCATTTACAGTGTAAATACAGGTGCCAAGCACATAAAACGCTCAATAAACCTTTTGATTCATGTATGCGATTTGTTTACTGTAAATTATTAAAAATGTTTTTTTCATGAATTATTGATCTCGCCACTTTAGTGGTTGAGATTATCCAAGATCCATTACAGGAAAAAAAAAAATGGCGAAATTGAGGCAAGATAAGTTCAAATTATATTTTTGACATTTCCTCTTTACAAACCTCCTGAACACCTCCATAATACTAAATAAATTAAATACCCACAAACACAACCATGAAATTGTAAAACTAGACAACTTTTGCCACAAAACTTGACAACAGTAACGCAAAGCGCAAAGCAAAGTGAAAGAGTGATGGACAGATAAGGGGAGAAGCTGGGAGATGCTCTATTGATGAGCCAATCAGAGTGAGGAACAGGACAGCATCGTCAATGCTGTGTTCAGTGTCATTTAGGTTAACAAAGCTAGCAGCGATGTATTTCAGTAAGTGTTTTGCTATATTGTTATGGTTTAATTTTTTAGGGTTAAATTTCCTCTTTTGAAAAAGTGAAAAAAGTAAAATCCGGCTATACAGTGAAACTGGAAGTGGAATCCTGGAAGCACTGAGGGAGCCAAGGGGAACCGCGATAGGGAACACCGTATAGATTACTTTTATACTGCTACCTTGGATTGAAAGATTCATTTTTGGTTTGTAGAATTACAATCAGATTGGAATTGTAGTTATAGTGACAACTGAAAACTCAGTGTTTGTGTGTACCAGTGTGCTTATCATGAATGGTAAACCAAAGCAGGTGAATCCACCTATCGTGAATATTTCTGGTACATCTATTCCACACTGGTCTGTATTTAACACAGACTACATACCTGTAGAACCTCACGCTGGTAAAACAAGTTGTTTAAAGTCTGAGGAAACTCTCCTAAAACACTCGCACGTTAGTGTTGACTGTAGACAATTAACAATTTCATGGTGTTTATATGGACGCGGTTTTAGATTTCACAGCTATTTTGCTAATTAATGTTTAGAATTGACTAATCAACCAATTAGAGAATAAACAAACAGCTATTTTACTGAAGGTTGCACTGATTGCAGCGTTCCAAGGGGGAGGGAACCTATGGCTCAGGCCAAAGCCTCTGGGCAACAATACCAACCACTGACACCATTATTAATCATGGAGAGCTTTTGTCTGCTTATAAAACTCACACATGTGCTCTCGTCCACATCACAGACACGGGCTTCAAAAGCTGACGCAATGTGTCCATCATAAACTAAAAAGAGTGGGAGAAAAAAAAAATCCAAAAGAAGACAAAAGTTTCTCTCCTGCTGTTTCTGTTTATGAGCGCAGTGGAGAGCCAGGCTCTCCGTGCCAACTGCACTGCTGGTGTACATAAATATGGCACCTGTTTGAAGAGACAGAGAAATCCCCCTTGTAATCACTGGAAGCTCGGAGAAAAGGGGAAACATGCGGCATTTAGGGATCATTCCAACGCTGCTCCGTGGTTCCCTTTATTTCCACGGGCACATGGGGATTCAGTCGGGGGCCAATCAGCATCCATTACACGCATGTCTCCTGAATGGCTCTCCACAATCACTTCCTATCATCTGTATGGCCTCAGCCATGAAATATCATATCTGAACCATCATATGAAAATGAAGGGCGCTGCTATTAGAAACACCTGTTTTTCCAAGCATGACTTCAAATAATGAGCAGGGTGATGCACCGGAGAGAAGAGCTGCATGATTTCATAATTTGGCTCCTCTCCATCTATCTGGACATTATTTCCAATAATTATTCACATTATTTGTCTGATATGCTGTCTGGACTGTTCCAGCGTTTGAGAAATCAACCCCCCGGGATGAATTAGGACACTATTTGTCCGGAGGGGCATTGTACGTGGATCTGCAGAGCATCAGCCATGACATAATGCACATCAGGTCTGTTTTTATACCATCCAGTTTTCAGCAGGTCTGCTCCAACGGAAAAGAACTTCTGAGCATGGCTACAACAAACCACTGCATTTTCAGCACAATGTTCTAAAAAATAAATTTCACGATAATTGTAATAACTGTGATGTCATAATGGTATTGACAGTGTTATTATTATTATATTACATAGAGCTTGCAGAGCTTCCAAAAACCCAGAGAGGTGGAGGTTTGCATTAGGGAGAAGAAGAATGAAGGTCAGTTGGAACAGGACAGAGTGAATGAATGAATGAACAGGAGTACATTAGAATGGTGACGTTACAAGGAGCAGAGGTGGTGAAGGTGGAGGAGCTTAGATACTGAGGATCAACTGTTCAGAGCAGTGGAGACTGTGGAAGAGAGGAGAAGAATAGAGTGAAGGCAGGATGGAACAACTGGAGAAAAGAGTCAGGAGTGATCTGTGATAGAAGAGAGTCAGCTAAGGTGAAGGTACCAGCCATGATGGATGGATTAGAGACACTAGGAGTTGGAAGAAGACAGGAGACATAGCTGGAGGAGGAGGAGTTAAAGATGCTGGGGTTCTCTTTAGGGGAGACAAGGATTAGAGGTCATTAGAGGGACACACAGACAGAAAGGTTTGGAGAAAAAGCTAGAGAAGACAGATTAAGATGGTTTGGACATTTTCAGAGGAGGGTCAGTGGATACATTGGTAGAAGAATGATCCTCGAGATGGAGCAACCAGGTAGGAGACAAAGAGGAGATGGATGGATGCAGTGAGGGAGGACATGGAGGTAGTTGGAGACAGAGTAGGTCAAAACAGGGGGAGATGGAAAACATGGAAATTCTTGATAAAGGGTTAAGCTGAAAGAAGAATGAGATTATTATTTTAAAAAAAATAAATAAATTAGAACTATAATAATCACTAGGGAGCATCCTTCAGGAAATCATGTCTCTGCATTTAACCCATCACCGTAGTGAGCAGGGAGGGGGACCATGCTCAGGGCACCTCAGCGCTAACTTGGAGGATTCGAACCTGGGGCCTTGCAAACCCAAGTCTGCTTCCTTAACCATTAGACCACCAACTGCACAATTAAAGAGAATTTAACAGATGCTTTTATCAAAATCTATAGTAGGTCAAACTTATTTTAATAATATTGCGTACTGTATAAAATGATAGTTTATAACTGAATGTTTGTTTTCTTCATCTCTACCCTCTTATCCGTTGCTGGGCCTCAGGGGCAGAAATCTGCAGCATTTCCACTGGAGGCTGTTGCTGTTTTGTTAATATTTACTTTAATTAAACACATGGTAAAACAAGAATTTAAAAAATCTACGGAAAATGAGCCAAAAAATTGAAATTAGTCCATGTTAGTGTTTGGTGGGCCAAAAAAAGAGCGCCCAGTGTGCTGCATCTGGCTCGTAAGCCAGAGTTTGCTCTGGTCTGAACTACAGATGTGTTAGTACATTCTACAGTGTGGTTAAAGGTTTGAAGGAACTGGTCAGTAGGGACTTCATACCAGTATCACTTCTTCAGTCTCAGTTCAAAGCTGCAGTGGTGTCGTCATGGATGTGTTATTGATGAAAGCTGCAAAAGTCAGTATTTGTAATGGTTCGAAAGCCAAAGGGTAAACAAGAGTGTGTAAAAAAAAAAGGCATAGATTTAATTCCTCAGATCTGAGAATCTGGTCTTGATACGACGGTAAGAGTTCATGCGATGCTACGATCAAAAATTCCTGGTAAACTGTTGCCCTCTTGTGTTTACTTCTCTCTCACCGAGGAGGATTCCTCAGCTCAGTTCATCTCCTCCATAAATAACGGACGACGGGAACCCACTTTTCCGAGGTGTTACAGCGCCTCCGACATGTGTAGGCCGTTGAGGCGCTAAATCATCGTTCCTCCACAAAGGACCATGGCATACCTTGAGCCGCCCTGCGCGGCTACGTTCTCTTTTTTCCCTTTTACTCCTTCAAGGAACATCTTGAAGCTATTTCTGAACTGATAAAGTCATGATACAGATGTCAAACAGAAGACGAAAACGGAAGAGGGAGAAACACACAGACTCTGGTGGTGTGGTCAGTGTTTTTACAGTCACAGAGGAGCGGAGTTAATTACTTCATCTGACAGAAAGCGCACAGTGTCTCATTATGCGTCGCATTCCAGAGAATCCACACATATATCACGTCTCCTAATTATGGATCGTCAAGACAGAATGATGGTCAGGACAAACTTTAACCCAGTTTTTAAGAAAGACCCCGGGTCTGAGAACAGCTTTATTTATTTACTCCGTTATGAAACACGAACTGATAGCTTGTAATTTCGTTAATTCAAACTGTATGCAGGCTGAATAAAGATAGTTATTTCTGTTTAACATAAATAAGGAGATAAAACTTTGAAGTCAGCAGCGTTAATATGGGACATGAGGCCTTACAGTGCAGTCTTGGGATGATCGCTCATTATACAGTGACCATATATGTGAATGTGAGGGTGAATGGTTGTTTGTCCCGCCTTCGCCAGTTGAATGCTGTGATTGGCTGAATATATTTGTACACTAGATCAGTGTTCCCAAACATTTTTTCATACCAAGGACCTGTTGGTCAGTATCAGCCTTGACTCTGACTGTACGACCAACGATTATTCCGTCGTACAAGCAAGACACTTTTCCACTATACTAACCTACGATACGAACCGACGGGCTACGATCTACATTCACAGTAACGAGGGCTCAGCCGAGCTTCACTCGTCAGCTGATCTCCGGTCAACCGATAGCTTCCGTCCTCTGTCTCACTCTCCCTGTGTTCACCGTGGAGTTAAACGCTTGTGAGAGTTGTACTCTCTGAGCTGTCGCGTTTGTGTTACTAGAAATCGTTGTGAGTCCGCGAACGTTGAACAGCCTGACGCAAATTTTGTCAATTATCAAAGACAGTCTCTGTAGGTTTTTTAACTGTAGAACTAACGTTAGATTTAAATTGTATCAAAGTCTGCTTGTGATCCATTCCCAAATGAAAGAAATTTTTGTTTTAATGAGAATCCAACGTCTCCTCCTCTGAATGCGCTCTGTCCGATTCAGCAGAGCACAGGTTTTAATAGAGCTCCAAGGCTTAGACAAACATCAGATTCCACCTCAGGTATAATAATAATGATAATAATCTGTTGCTTTCTTTCTATTTTCCTCCCTCTCCCTCCCCATAGACTCATTGCTGCAAAAAATGTTTTCTTAATTATTAATCTTTTAAATTATTTATATGTTTGTTTATATCTCTGTTTTTCAGAGAGCCTGCTACAAATAAATAGGTTTTTAGTAGTTTTTTTTATTAGAAAAGTTGTTTTTGATGGGGAAAATGTGATTCAGGTACGAGCAGATCAACTAACAAAAGGATGGCACTTATTGGTCAGTGTTCCACTGATGACCTGTTATTTAGAAACATTATCAGATTGTCTTTGAATGAAAATAGTAAATAGATATGATGGATTTTTTTTTAAACATGCATACGTTTTTATATATTTTCACTGTAGCGCTACCACCGTACCAATGTCCTATGAACCGACACCTGGGGCCCACGCGGTTAAAGTTAAGTATAAATTTGACGTTGATTTACAAACTTGAGATAAAACTATATCCGTCATAACCCTTGTTATGTTTTTTTACACAATAGTCACGTGATCATCATGCAGTGTTCCTGGGTATCTACACTGTGTTTAGTGGGCGTGGCCACCATTCCTGCAGAGGTTAGTTGTAGCCAATTGAAGCGGACACACCTGTGGGTCATGTTCTATCAGGTGGAGCACTGAAACAGCACCACTTTGCAGTTCTGCTGTCTCTATCTCGGTGCACCATGGATTTTGGAGGATTTTAATCTCGCAGGAGTTTCGCAGGAGTTATCCTGCTTTATTTTATTATCCATAAAGCGTAATTATATATGTAAATAAATATCTGCCTGTCTTGAGTAGATTTTTTTCTTTTTGTTGGTGGACCTTAAAACATTGTTATCTTTGCCTCTTGAATTGTCCCTAAGGTATAAATAAAGTTTTTTTTTAATCTTGAATCTTTACTTTTCCTATGGTTTCCATTAATTCAGTTCTATATTGTGAGCTTTGTCTGTCTCCTATTCCTTGCTCTTTGCTGGTGTTGAGCTAATCAGTGTCATCACAGTCACCTGTGTCTTTGTAATTAGTCTCACTAGTGTCACCTGGTGCCCTTACCATATATACCTCTCTCCCTCACTCAGTCTTGTTGGGTGGAACTGTTGTCTGTTTCGTGTTTGGTGTTTAGAATTAAGCTGCAGGTTTGGGCTGAAGAAGCCAAACCATTTAAGGAGTTTTTGGAAAAAAGTCATGTACAAAAGTCTAGTTTTAGTTTATGTCAGATTTTGTTGTTTTTGTATTAAATAAATCTTGATAAATCCTGAAGAAAAGCCTTCCAGTGCTGCGTTTGGGTCCTCCCACAGCTTCAGCCACACCAGAACATAAGAATTACTTCACCTTTTACAGAGTTCGTGTTACATTATCACCATGGGTCTACTGCATTTACCCTCACTAGGTCCCTGAACTAACCACACTGTTTGTACCATGTACATGTAAGTTAAAAATTCCTGTATCAAACTGCAGTTTGCAAAGCTCGGTATAGGGAGCTGGGTAAAAGGGTTGGACTTAAATCATTCCATTGTCACGATTCTAAAACCCACTTCTTCACACACACATAAAAGGCCAAAAAAAACCATCCAAATATTCCCAGAACCTGAAGAATCCTAAGTGATGGCATGCAGCGCAAGAGGAAACACTTTAATTTTTTTTTTTTTTTCTTCTTCCTCGAGAGGGAAAGGAGATCTTTGAGATATACTTGACTCCCACAGGCAGGTGGTTCTGATAAAGGCCCCCTAGTCCAGATGGAGGCGGCTCTGTCCCAGGATGCCTTGCCTGCTGTGTACAAAGACTCCCTGCTGGGACGCCCGCACGTCTAAATGAGAGACGTCCGGTAATGGGCTGCAGTTTGCAGGCAGGTCTTCAGGGACCTGGTGTATAGTATGACTGGGGGGCAGGTGACCCGGATACTGAGACCCCCATTGAGGGTTGATTTCAGAGGGTGAAAACCAGAGAGTGTGGCATAAAAATGCAGTGCTAATGTACTTGGACAGAGCCAACCACATGGGTCAGATTTGGGGGTGAGACAAAGAAAAAAAAAAGTGAAGCAGTTCATATTAAGCCATACACTAAATATATTGAACTTATTATTTTGTTTGTTATTGAAGGGTGATGTGCATTAATGACCATTCAAGGATTAAATCCAGTGCACTCAATGTAGCCACAAAAGCTATACATTTTATAAAAAGTACAATATCTTTATAGATTCAAAAAGAATTTTGTTGGTTTTCCATCAAATCAACAATACAGTTTTTTTGTTTTTTGTTTTTTTTTTTTCCCAAAGGGGCGATTGTTAAAGGTTTGTTAAAGTTTGTAACCGTAAGTACTCCGTAACATATTAATACTTCTTATTGCAGTTTCTTATTTATTACCACCAAAATTATTCAGTGCTGTGCAATGAAACCCTTTTTAATTACTCAGGTTATAAAGTGATGTTATAAAATGATTAGTGAGCTCCCGTGGGCCATACAAAATGACTTTGTGGGCCACATTTAGCCCCCGGGCCTTGAGTTTGACACATGAGTTAACAATATATGTATATATATATATGTTAATTACTGCCAATTTTTTATAAAAAAATATCTACAAACTGTCACATTGTGTGAAAACATGGGGCCGATGATGAGTAACTTCCTGTTACTTACACCTGCAGTAAATACTAACACAGTAAACATCAAGCATTAGTATCTGATTAAATCCAGTTTTAATCAGTTAAATCACTCTTTTACTGTATGTTCGCTAATGAAAAAGTTCCCTAAGATTTTCTTAACATTAACTTTAGTTTAATAAATGTGAAAACCAGTGAAGTTGCCCCCTTCTGGCTAATCCGCACAACTTTTACTCTTTATGTAAAGACTGTAGAGTCTTTCATTGCGTTGCTTACAATCAAACAGCCAGATGCCACCAGAACTAAAACCTCCTTGGCCGTAGCTAACAATCTGGCAACGACGCGAGAGAGGGGGGAAAAAAAAGAGACGAAATCTAAAGGAAATAAATAACAGGTGTGTGGAGAGGCGGGAGTACGAAGTATCTGATTGGTAATCCGAAACAGGTGAGCAGGTGGATCTGGTAACAAAAGGAAAATGTGGATTAGCGGAGTGTGACAAGAGGCCTTTAGAAGCAGCAAAGACAGAAATCACAGCTGAAAATGAGGAACAGCAGCAGGTTTTCAAACTTCCAACGTTATCCCGGTCTGACAACCAGAGCCAATAAAATCCCAGAATGCTTCGTTTCCAGGCTCTTCATTGTGACATCTACTACTTGTACCACATACTGGGCTTTGTCAAATCATATTCCACACAGTTGATGCTGCATCTTTGCTTGGCTTGTTAGGATGAGCAGGTACAGCTGTGGAAATCAAAGAACAAACCATCTGGACTCAGAGGCTGACTGCGGTCTAAGGTTTCCGTACTGTTTTCCCGTTTCTGTCCCCGAGACAAGAAGGCTTTAGGTTTCACTTCTGGATTTTGGATTTTTGGGCCCACTGACTGGACAGCAGTGATGTTCCAGGTAATGTTAGATTCATACTTGGTAATAAGGCTGAGTGCAGTGACTGATGGTGGAGAGTGTAGATCAAATGTTCATGAAATTCAATATAAATTGTAACTTTGCTCCTGCAGTTGTGATTCCACGGACAGCTTTAGAAGAACACATCGTCTCTGCTGCTTCACCTTCAACTGTGATTCCATGTTGTAGCAGTTATCACACCAGCTTTAGACGCACGGAAGATTCAGGGTTCGAACACCAGAGCAACCATATACCTAACAAATCAAGTAAGTCGCTTTAAAAAAATGTTTGTGCTAAATGCTTAAGAAAATAAAAATAATAAAACTAATTTACATTGGGTTTGGGCCTTTACCAGCTGTGTTGACTGGGGTGGTCAAGAGTTTGCATTGGGCTAGGAAGAGCACCGCCTCCTCATTGGCTCACTAGTCATGACATTGAGTCTATAATAGGCCCAATACAAACATTGTTTATATATATATATATATATTTTTTTTTGTTAAACTTATTTTAAAATGTGACATTGTTAATGGTTTTCCTCTCATTTAAGGATTCAACCATTTAATAATTTCAGTGAAAATCAGCAAATCCTATTCTTGAATGCGCTGTAATCTCAATCTGATAGCTATCAATGAATAGGTTCTAGCAACTGAAGGCTCCTTCTTCTACTACAGGTCTTGAGCAACTCGCCAAGCTGGCGTCTGAGAAGATTGTGGATATTTACACAGGACCCAAAAAAGGCATTTACTTGACTAGGTAAGACATGTTGTTTTACATGTGTAAGTCTGTACTATATATACAACCAGTCTGCACTGAGCAGGGTTGAAAACCAACCTGCCTCACGACGGTCTAAACCCAGATCATGTTTCCTATTGGTGGGTGAACAATCCAACGCTTGGTGAATTTTGTTGTTGATGAGCATCTTCTCATAGTGATCACAGAGTTTAACTTTACGGTTGGTTGCCGCTTGATATCTGTTGACTTTATGGCAGACTTGGTGCTATTGTCCATATATAGGGAATAACATATGTAACAGAATAATTAGTGACTCTTGGGCTCAGAATCAATGTCTCTGTCATTGGTGTGAAACTCCATGGTTCAACTCCTGGGGAAGATCAAATTCCAGTCGGGCTGGTTGGCTCCTCTCAGTGGGGTCACCATCTGGAGGAAGGTTCATGAGAGGCTGATACAGCGCAGTGAAAGATGGAGGATTAGACAGAATAGTTATAATGTATGGAGGTGTTAAGAGACAGTAAAGTGATAATTTCATGTACGTGGTAATGTTTCCTTACTGTGCACACCTCAAATAACTCTTTCATCAAGTGCACTGATGTTAAAATGTTTGCCATGCTTACGCAAAAGTCCAACTCCAAACCCAAAAATAGTTCAATTCAATACATCCAAACAGGTCAAACATGAAAGCTCCAGAAAAATCAAACCTGAAATACCCAAAAAATCTAATATTTAAAAAAAAAACCCAAAAAGGTTCAACTCAAACGCCCCAAAAAGTCAAACTCAACCATCCCAAAGAGTCTAACTTGGAACTGCCCCAAAAAGTCAAACTCAATACGGCAAAAAGTTTAAGATGGAACCCAGAACCCATAAAATGGGTGGGGCCCGAAACAAAAAAAAAAATGAACATCATCCCTCGTTATGACATGGTCAGCCCTCTCATTGGACAGGGCGGGCCTGACTGACAAGTGGGCTACGCCTATGCCATGGCTACCCCCCAAAAAGTCAAACTTGAAAACCCAAAATGTCAAACTCGGCACCCCCAAAAAGTCACACAGAAACATCCCAAAAATGAAAACCTCTGAAAGTCAAACTCGAAAACCCCCCAAAAAACACAGAAACCCCTAAAAAGTCAAACTTGTAACACCAAATATCTGTGGGGTGTATTTTCTGGGAAGCAGGTCATTGGGATGGTCATTGGCGTTTGAAAAAAATATCTCATCTCAAAATAAATCCGTCATAGTTGTGTTTTCCATCGGCAAACAAAAGCAATGCCAGAAGGTTGAGTCTGGCACATGAGTAAACCTTTGTGTAATTTAGTATCGCCGCTGTCTGAACTGTAGCCTCACTAAGCTCCACTCACCTGCCTGCTCATGCTGTCGTGCTACATCAAAGCTGAAGGAACTATTTGCAGGCGTCACTGGCACGCTGATCCGGGGTCAGCCCTGAATGAACAAGCACAGAAGAGTGCAGGCCTCAGGTCAGTGCCGTCATAAGGCCATACCTTTAAAATAAAAAAAAAAAAAAGGAAATGCTCTGACGCGTATGCCTCCAGTAGCCTGACTGCTTCGACCTTGACGGGCTTTCAGAGGACGTTCATGGTTTTTCCTTTGCTTCGCACGAATATTTCCACGGGAAGTTTGTTTAATACTTAATTTTCTGGATGATGCAAAAAGGCTGGCGGACTCTAATACCCCCTTCAAAATATTCCATCCAACACACATGCCTTCAATAAATCACCTTTATAATGGTTGTCACATAAAATGTTACTCTGACTGTGGGCTGGAGAGCATGTCCATTGCATGGTGAAGCCTGGCCCGCTTTCAGGACAGTTACACACAGCCCAAGGTCTACCACACTCCACCCTACAACACCCCCCCCACCATCAATCTATCTATGGGGGCCATATATGCCGGCTGGTGCGTGTCTGAATGCGAGTTTGAGCGCGGCAGCTGCTCTCTCTCTTGGACCTCACCTGCACCGGCTGGGCAGAGGCCAGGGACAGATTCGCAGAAATTTCACGGTGACATTCAAGATAGCGAGCGGTCTGACTTATTATTCTGATAAAACAACATTCTATTGTGGTCCAGGGAACACAATTAGACGACACAGGGCTAATCCTCGGTAACAGGCCTGTTGAAAGCCCGATCACACCTGTGCTCATTGTGCCGGGGGTTGCATTGCGACATGACACGAAGCCGGGTGGACTCTCTGTTTCTTTTCTGTGGCGGAATTTGGAACGGCTGCGCAAATGCGGCAAGTGCGTGAAACCTATGTGTTGGAAAAACACACAACGGCCAACTGCTTGAACTCTGACAAACCCTCTTTTAAGTCTCTGAAATGCACAGCTGGAAGACCAAAGCAGAGAGTGGAAGTTGAAGCAGCTTCTGTGTTTGGTTACAGTAGCCTGCGGAGAAAGAGAGATCATTCACAGGAAGTTGTGCATGTGTCTGCTATAAATGGACCGCTCAGTGTTCTCCTTTTTAGAAAGGATGTCGGCTTTATGGAGATCGTAGTCGTCTAAACTCTGTTGTTGTTTAGACGTTAACCATGGTTTGTGTCACTGGGATGAAGGGAAATCTGACCTTGGACAAAGAAACACTCCATAAAGAAACACAAATATTAGCTTTGGAGTGTTGAAAGTACACAAACTCAACCATTTTCTTTGTAAACACTGCTTCCACGGAGGTCTAACCCAGGCCTGGAGCCCATGGCAGCATACGGCCAATTTGGCTTTTATTGGGTCCACCAAACCTACTTTAACTAATAGAGTGGTGTAATTCCAATGACATAAAAGATAAAATGGGGTTGGTCCGTCGGAACTACACGGTCCTAAGATCATAAAAACCCTACACTTACATTCAGCTCACGGCAAAAACTTTGTCGCAAAATATCATGTTTATTCTTAATCGTGAGGTATTTCAGGGACAAAAGGGTTCTTAAGAGCGCAATCAGCCTTTGGTTTGTGAGCTGTGGTATGTTTTAACATCTGATCATGCTAGACCAGAGGTGGGCAAACGTTTTAACTCGCGGACCACATTGAGTCCCAGAATTAGACACAGGGGCCAAGTCAAGAGCAGAAAGATGGAAGTTTTATAGAAAACATTATGTCTTGTAGCCTTTCTGGTGTCATCTACTGGGGAACAGCAAGCATTGCATGGAAAAAACAGAAGTTTAATGATAATAAAAATCAATTATTTAATTTGGACTAAGCTAGTGGGCCACATTAAATAGCTCAACGGGCCACATCAGGCCCCCAGGCCTTAGTTTGCCCATGCCTGCTGTGCTAGAACAATCCAGTAGCTGATCGATGACAACAGTCCATCAACATGGCTGCCTCCATGGTTTTACTTACTACGTTACTGATACAGAGGAATTCCCCCTGTAGTCTTCTACAGTGGACCAAATGGATTCTAGTTTTATAGTGTTCATAAGTTAAAACAGAAAATTATGACAAAATATTGCAGCTTACAATATAATATTGAGGGAATTAAATCTTTTGTGATGGAAATACTGAGTCAAGTTACTGGAAACACAGTGCTTTTTTACTAGGTCTTATAAAGTTAAATAATATACTTCTGTTGATGGCCTTATACCCTGCAATATTTTCAGTTCCCCAAAAGATGGTGTAAAAACTAAAAAGCATTAAGCATACAGTATATTAGCATGTATGCTTTTTGCATGTCTTGGGTCACCCATGCTCCGTCCATCTGCCCCTTATCTAGACTATATCAAATTTCAGTGTGGCCTGCAAGTCAGAATTTTGCTTATTGAAAAATTCTAATTTTACAATGCACTTAAATTGTTTTTCATGGATTTCATTGAGCGACATATTCTTCTTTTGGTGAAAACCCTTATGATGACTACATGCTAGACTGATAATCTAGCAACTAAGAGTTTTGTCTATTCAATTCTATTCATTCACAGGGCCCACCCAAATTGCACTGCTCCATACTGTGAGCCTTTCACTGTATGGAACCATCCAGACTTACAAGAAGCTTTGTAAGTCTGGATGGTGCTATGATCAGAGCACCTTAGAGGCAACCTGGCTGGTGGAATCAAACCTGAAGTCTACAGGACGCACCTGTACTTCCTTAACCACTAGGCCACCGTTGCCCACTAAGATAAGTTTGTACTTTGTAAAAAAGATTTTCTCCAAACAATTATTGTCCCGTCAGTGTTTCTATTGGGTCCTGTTTGCTTCTGGACTGTGGCACTAACCTTGACACTTTTATTTTTGTAACCTTTAATAGCTTTTTTTTTCTCATAACAACTCTTTTTGGAAACAACTCTTGTCTGTCTTTTTTTCATGTCTACTTACAAGGTCTGGTGTGAAAATTTCAATCATGTTGTCCCATTGGCAGAAGACACACTGCTCAGTAGTATTTAACTCTCCTGAAATAACTATCATAGTAGTTGTTGCTAATGAACATGAACATATACCGATTGTAGGTCCACCAGTTCCCTGTGGTTATTAGTATATACCTTTAACCCCAAAGAAACAGAAGCTTTTCACCTTATTGGGTTGTACTCTTTAGTAGAACCTCAGCAAGATGGTGCTATCCATTCAATGTTGCCACTTACTGTATGCTACTGTAGTTCCTTTTGCAACAGCGAGAAAGATCAAATGTCCATTTGTACTGATATTATCAACTGAGCTCCTGATGTGATGGGAGAGATGATGCGTTCTTGTGTAAATTTCACTCATCCACTCATGTAAAAAAGACGAGAGTAATTCAAACAGATGTAAAGATTACTTTAGCACCCATTGTCAAAAAAATGCTTTTTGACTGTTTGACTCATCTATGTGGACGGCAACTTGAACTGGCCAGAAATGTGTGGACAAGTGTTGCTTTCAGACCAGCTGAAGGATCATGGTATGCTACTGTGGCATTATTGTGAGTTTACCCTAAGAACAAAGATAAAGGTCCTCTACGTTGTACTCATTTAGAAAGACACTGGTCCAACATGACTGCCACTCCCTGAAAGCCCAGTGTGTACTGTGTGATTTTGCCATCATTTTTTGATTTATGTGTGGATTGGCAATCAAATCTAATTTTTGGCTGAGTCATGCAATTCAAGTTGTGTACACAGGGTTAAGCATGGTGGAACTGACAGACCAGACTGATCACGTCTGTCAAGACATTTCCTGGTTGGCACACCCTGTTGTCAACACTTTTTCTTTTCCACAGAATAACACAAATTGTCCTGGAACAAATTTTTTTGTCTGAGCATCATTCTCATCATATCACAGAGAGAAACTGTGAGCATCCCCATGCCCCAATAACGACTTCTTACTCTTCCTTGGAGAAAAAGCTAGAGAAGCCAGATTGAGATGGTTTGGACTTGTTCAGAGAAGGGACAGTGATTATATTGGGAGAAGAATGCTAGACATGGAGCTACCAGGTAAGAGACAAAGAGGAAGGCCAAAGAGGAGATTTATGGGTGTGGTGAGAGAGGACATGGAGGTGGTTGGAGTTGGAGTTGAGGATGCGGAGGACAGGATGAGATGGAAATTGTTGACTCGCTGTGGCAACCCGTGAAAAACGGGATAAGACGAAAGGAGAGGAGGAAGATAATTTTTGGAAAAAATTGCGATGTGTGCCCACCTTTAGACTGATCCTAGGTGTATGGGTCAACCTGTATATCTATGCTCAAATTCACCTTTCTTGATAAGAACCAGATATCCACAGTCAGACCACCAGACCGACGTCAAATGTCTTCTTATTTTAGATGACGGGTGCTGACAGAATAAAGCCTGCTTTTATAGTTGGACATTTGACACTTGATAATGGTTCCTTAATGAGTCATGAAATGTTTTTAGTCTGTGCTTCAGTGAGAGACTTCAGTTGTCTAGCTGTTACCACACAAATCCATCTGACTTCTATTTTTATGTCCTTTACTGATGAGACAATGGGTGTGGAGGAGATGTTGATGATGAGTGTGTCACTCAACCAATCAAGAGACGAGTTTTGATCCAACATTCAATAAAGCTTTAATAAATTCCATAATGTGCATTTGTCGCTAACATTCACCTTAATTGAACTGTCGACGTCAAATTGTCATGAAGTATTTAGTTGTCCTTAAGAGTCTCTATAGTACAAGTCTAATTAAAACTACCTAAAAGATTCTTTAAACTGCCGCCCCATGAGCTACGACCTGATTTTTAACACACAAAGCGTGCGGAAAACAATCTGTGCGTGTAACAGTTCAAGCGTCTGCCAACATGACAAGTTTGTATGAAGGGCTAATCCCTCGCACCTGCTGCTGCAGAGGAATGCAAAGTTAAAATTACAACAAACCGCAGAAGAGCTGCGGAAGAGAGGATTTCAGATCAAGGGTGGTGCTAGCATCCACACTCACACAGTTGTACCGATCCATTGTTTTGTCAACGAGCAGATTTGAGTTGCACTTTCACACTGTTGTAAAGTACTGAGAACTGCTGCACTAGTGAAACCAGAAATGTAAAAAAAAAATAGAAACAAAAAATAACAAAACAGGCAATGACTCCTTTTGGTATCTTATGAGCATGCATTTCACTCATAAGTGATCATCTAATCACTAATGCATCAGACTGAAGAGGCCAGAAGCAGTTGCGCACACACACACACACACACACACACACACACACACACTCCCTCGGAGCCGCAGCCACAAATAATCACTGCTGCACTAAACAGGGATTAATCCGCCGCTGGAAATAGTCCCCAAATATAGACACATGGTGTTTGTATGTATACATAAAATGATATATTTTATGTATACATACAATAATGTATATACACATATGTATGCACACAACCTTGTGTATCCATTACACTGTATATGTGTGTGCGTGTATACAGTATATACTGTGTGTGTACATATATATATTGTGTGTATATATATACAGTATATATATATATATATCTTTTATCTTAGCTTTTTTTAAAATATGTGATAAGTTTATCCTCAAAATTCACATATCAATAGTTTGCATTAAAAGTTTTTCCTTAGGTTGATATCTTTCTGTCAGAGGACTGTTTTTTCCAAAACTAGAATAAATGTTTACGATGGAAATTCAATGATTAATATTCCTTAGTGTTACCTAATTAACTGTTAATTTTAATTCTGTAAGAGGAATTTAGATTTATCAGTTCCTGTAGCCTTTTTGACAACCCAGCCTAGATCAGACCTCCACTGTCCAACAAACTGAATCCGTGTGTTGGAGCCAACGTGTCTCCGTCTGTTCTCCAGATTAAGACCTCACTCTCACTATACACAGTGAGAACAATGGCTGGTGTTTGGATGTCACATCCTCCATGGTCAGAGCTGTTGGTCCTGGCCTGGCATCTAATCCACTCGAAGCCAATTACAACACTATTGTTGTGATCACCTTCCAAAAAATGACGTTGGAGCATGTGTCTGTAGGATCAAGGATGTTCCCGGTGCTCGACACCACCTCAGCTTTGCCTTCTCTCTCACTCACTCAGCTGTTACATACATTAGCTCCATAATAGATTTAATCACCGCCTTGGCCACAAAAGCGTCGACAAATTAGATCGTACTTTTGTAAACTCTGTGGTGTCAACTACAGTGGTTAAGAGGTATTTGTGCAGACCTGTCAACGACGTCTGTACTTTGAACCTACGTGTTGATTTAGAGAATGGAACACTGAATGATGTACAGAAACATTTCGAACATTAACAACTCTATAGGCTGCCTTTAGCTTTGGTTTAACTGCTGTTGAATATCCTTTACAGAACCATTAGACTCTGTAAAAGTTTAAGAGACACAGTAAAAGAACAACAGTGTAACACTGTCCAGTAATGTTGTCACTTACTGGACACTGTAATGTGTATTACTTAATGTATGTTAATTTTACAAACTCCATAATCTTTTACACACACACACGCACACACACAAAAAAAGGTATATAATTTTATATAACATACACATAGTATGTGGGGAGAAAAGAAAAGAATAGGAAACAAAACCCTAATTTCCCTGCCACTGACATGGATAAGAAAAGGTGACAACGACGAGGTGCATGGACCAGGAAATGTCTTGGTAGACATGGTCACTCTCATCTCTATGTTTCTATGTTCATCCATGTGCAGTGTGGCAGGTTGAGGTTCAAACATAATGGATTTTCACGCGATTGATCTTGAGGTAATAATCGCTGACATGACTCTGTGTACACTGGACAAGGTCACCTGATCACCAATAGTCACATGACTATAAAATTATCTCAAAATCGTGCAGCGCACTCCCAGCTATAGTACATTCCATAGTTTGGGGAATCATCTATCACCAAATCCTTGGAGGCCAAACTCTAAATCCAGAGAAAATAAATGGCGACAGAAATAATACATTCATGTCTTGTTTTTGTTTGAGCACAGACAGAAAGTCACACAGACTCAACGTACGTACAGCATGTCATACAGTACAGCATGTTGCTTTAATTACACAGGAAGTCGAATCTGTGACATATTTTCCGTCTTATTTACGACGTGTTGTGGCCATTTGCCTCTTAAGTGTTGGAGTGGGGGCAGGAGGAGAGAGAGAGAAAAAGAGAGAGAGCTGCAGTTAGTCAGGAATTTAAACCACTTTTGTCAGAAAAAAAAAGTATTACTGGAAATGCTGCATATTATAATTAAAACTAATGCAGCCGAAATTAACTTTGTCTTTAATTACAGGAACATGAGTTTCACAGGTGCCAAAAACTCTCTTCATGAACTGTGGTCCAAATGTATATTAAAAACCGATGAAGAAAAGTGTTTTGAGAAGAGTTAAAACCACAGGGATTAAAAAAAGACCGTGATTCAATCATCATCTATTTTTCTTCCCTGTTCCTTTGTTTTCTCTCTAATTGATATCCCAGACGGACTCTTTCTATGGTTTTCTATACACTATGGGTATGTGACCCACACTGTTTTTATTTTTGGATCACACTTTAAACCTGGGTGTTATTACTGAAGATTTATTATTGTCAGTAAATGAACTTGTCAGTGGGACATACTGTACGTGGGAAATTGCTTGTTTACACAGTCAGACACAATACAATGAAGTAATGCCTGCAAAAAAACAGCGAGGGATGTTTGACCGCTGTTTGTTTTGGGCCAAAGAACTTGTTTTAAAAATAATTATTTCTCAAAAGAAAGGTAAATATGCTCAAAAAAAAAAAAAAATTTGGTCCTAACATAGAGTCCCTCTGTAGCACTGCAACAACTACAGTAGATTTTCACCATGACCCATTACTGACACAGGTGGTGAAAAGCTGATATACCAGGTTAATATATCATTATGAGATGAAACCAGTGCTTCTCAATTTTTTTCTGTTACACCCCCCACTGGCAAGAAGAAAACAATTCGCCCCACCACCACCACCACCACCACTCACTCTCCGCCGCAACTATAAATAACAGCATTTGTCTATAAAATAGTTCTAGGTGCACCTCTGCATAACATCGTATCCTTGTTAACATAAAGAAAACAAAAAAAAAGAGATATTGTTCAACTTACAAGGATGTGCAATTACACTTTATTGTAGTACGGCAGAAAAAAAACATGTTCCCCAGGGTCACACGCGCCCCCACAGCATCCGTAAGAACGGATAAGAGGATAAAAGGTCTTTGGGGTCTCCACCACTGCCACCCAAATCCCACTGCTCCATATTGTCAGCCTTCCTGTGGTTGGTCAGTCAACTGGTAGTTATGTGGGTCTGGACGGTGCTCTGCTCAGAGCACCTATACCCTGTCTCTTATACACATCTAGATGTGTATAAGAGACAGGGAACATGAGTTTCACAGGTGCCAAAAACTCTCTTCATGAACTGTGGTCCAAATGTATATTAAAAACCGATGAAGAAAAGTGTTTTGAGAAGAGTTAAAACCACAGGGATTAAAAAAAGACTGTGATTCAATCATCATCTATTTTTCTTCCCTGTTCCTTTGTTTTCTCTCTAATTGATATCCCAGACGGACTCTTTCTATGGTTTTCTATACACTATGGGTATGTGACCCACACTGTTTTTATTTTTGGATCACACTTTAAACCTGGGTGTTATTACTGAAGATTTATTATTGTCAGTAAATGAACTTGTCAGTGGGACATACTGTACGTGGGAAATTGCTTGTTTACACAGTCAGACACAATACAATGAAGTAATGCCTGCAAAAAAACAGCGAGGGATGTTTGACCGCTGTTTGTTTTGGGCCAAAGAACTTGTTTTAAAAATAATTATTTCTCAAAAGAAAGGTAAATATGCTCAAAAAAAAAAAAAAATTTGGTCCTAACATAGAGTCCCTCTGTAGCACTGCAACAACTACAGTAGATTTTCACCATGACCCATTACTGACACAGGCGGTGAAAAGCTGATATACCAGGTTAATATATCATTATGAGATGAAACCAGTGCTTCTCAATTTTTTTCTGTTACACCCCCCGCTGGCAAGAAGAAAACAGTAGCCCCACCACCACCACCACCACCCACTCTCCGCCGCAACTATAAATAACAGCATTTGTCTATAAAATAGTTCTAGCTACACCTCTGCATAACATTGTATCCTTGTTAACATAAAGAAATCTGTGTCCTTAATCCTATGAGGGACACACCAAGAAAGAAGCAATTCAGATATTTTTTATTGCATTTTTATTTGTATAGGATAACAATAACAACAATCAAATGTTCATTTGAATTGACACTAATGCATTATTCAGTAAGTAAATAAGATTGACAAACGTTTGTTAAACACCAGGCTTTCTCAATATAAATATGCTTTATAACTACAGTGCTAATACTAATACTAAGACCAACTGATGCTTTTTTAATTGAAAAAAAGAAAAACAATATTTATTTTTTTCCTCAATGACAAAGTGCGTAAAACAAGCAGGTAGTCAAAGGCCAGATTTAAAGGCTTCTTGTGTCGGAATTAATAGTTTACCTGGCAGGATTCGAACCTGAAGCCTTCTAAACCCCAGTCTACATCCTTAAACGCCACTGCTGCCCCATTATCTATCTCCCCTTGACTGGAGCTTCCTTCACCCCTATGCCACAATAAATTCAAACTCTTTTAGGAACAGTAAGACAAGCTGTGCAGTTGCCAGTGTAATTTAATATTTATTTTATATATATATGTCTATATATTTCAACAGAGCGTCACCAGCTCCAGTTGTATGGGTTACACCAGGAGTTATCCTGTTACGGCCTGTGTGTGTATGGAGTGTTGAGGGGCAGAAAGAGTGTTTGTTGAGTGGAAAACGGCCTCTAAAGCTCCTCTACTCACCTTTCTCAGTGACAACATTTAGCACGGTGCGCTGACCCCCCGATCCCGTCTTACCCCGCTGAGCCACGGACCCCTTCTCATCACTCACCCTCAGCTCCCTCTCACTCCTCTGTGCTCCAGCACTTCCTTTTTATGGCTTTGCAACCTGTTTTTGGAGCGATAGGATGAAGTGATTTTTTTTTTTTTTTTTTTTCACTAAATGCCCTTCAACAGATGGCCAGACACGGCACTGAGGGGTGGAAGAGGCTGCTAGGTGCTAGTGGTCCTTGGGCATTTACAGTTTAGGGTCTTGGTCAGGCTCCCCCCGATGTCCAATGTGACAAAATGCAAAGTGGAATTCGCTGGCCCCCTCTGGTCCAGAATTGGCCTGGAGTAAGAGCATGTGAGAGGCACGATGGCATGTCCTTCGCACTCCGGGCGAGTTTGGGTGACAGCTGCGATGTTTATAGGGCAGCTTCGATGACAGTCGGGGGGGGGCAGCTCGGATCTTTTCAGACAGGAATTAGGTTTGTCATCAGATTCTAAAATCCCTCTGATTTATGGCATTTCCACTGCTGTTTTCTCGTCCGCCCTCTTTGAACTCCACGGACAAACACCCAGCAGGGGTAGATGACTTTTAGCAAAACTGTTTGTTTGTTTACCTCCGACTTTCACCGCAAAGGATCGACTTCCTGTCCGCACCTCCACGGTGGACAACTACATATAAGATCTGCTAAAATGACCATGTTTAAACCTCAGAGCTTTTTTAAAATATACATATTAAATACTCGCAATGCAAGCTAATACATTTTAATGACCAGCCTTAAAGACATCTTTAGTTCACATAACAAATGAAAAGGCTGCAAAACTTATTATTCCAATTCAGGTGGAAAATATCTGATTCTGGATTAATGCATGACACTGTGACAGGCCTGCCTGCAGTCAGGAATAATTCCTTGTTTAACCACACTGCGCCATTTTGAGCCAAATTTTGCAAAGTTTTCTGTTGTTTGCAACTATCTGGTGATCGGGCCTGCTTTTCTTGCCCAAAGTCATGGAACTCCAGTGTGCAATCAGATTATGAAATATGATTATTGCTCATGTAGACTAAATACTAATACTAGTACTAAATACTCCTGATTTACCCACTTGAACATAGATACAAAGAAGAAAATGAGCAAGAAGCAGCATGGCAGAACTGACAGACCGCGTCTGTCAAGACATGTCCTTCTCCATACCTGTTGGTGTCGCCACCTTCTTTTTCATGTGTATGTGCACAGAAAATTCAGGTCTGGAAAATGTGAATTCGCTGAATTCACTGGGGGTGTTGCCAGTGGTGTTGCTTGTTGAGGGACTGGGGTCCAAAGGGTTTGAATCCGCACAACCTCCAAGTTACCACTGAGTTGCACTGAGTATGGCACCGTCCCCCACACACTGGGTGCTCAAAGGTCTAATTTTGTTGTGTGCAGCGTTGTGGATCACAATGACAAGGAGTTTGCTTTCCTTTCCTTTACATAACTTTTACAGGGTTCCCTAGCCGGAGGCTGATTGGAGACACTTTTGATTGGAGTATAAAAAATTTGGGGAATCAGCTGATGGTGAAGGGAATTTCTTTCAGCATCAGCATTGATGAGCATCTCTGCCTGTGATGACTCACTCTGATCCCTGCAATCCAAATAAACCTCATCAGCGACTCCCGTCTGCGCCACAGAATTGAAAGACCCGATACTGGTCTATAACTATCCTGGAAACCACTTCTCACAAATTGGTTTTCAGAAAACTATTAGACCTTAGATAATTGGAGAAGGAACTGACAATCTCTCATCTGACAACTAACAAGATTATGTTGGAACATTTGTTTCAGTGCCAGAGGAGTTGTGTTGGCCTGCGATAACTCGACAGTTTATTTTCAGGAAGGAACATTTCAGAAATAACTGTGAAATGATTGGTTTATCAGCACTCAGCTGAATCAGGGCATCATAGATGACACTTGTCTCTGTTATAAGTCAAGTGAAATAATGGAATTGATCTAATATGAATGATACAATCTGTAGTAGCAGTGGTGGCCCAGTGGTTAAGGATGTGGTCTTGGGTCTGCAAGGCTTCAGGTTCTAATCCACCAGTTGCCAGGTTGCCACTGAGGTGCTCTGATCATAGCATCGTCCAGACCCACACAACTTCCACCACCCACAGGAAGGCTGATAGTATGGAGCAGTGTGATTTGGTTGGGAGTCTCAGAGACTGCTGTCTCTGTGGCCCAGTAATGGCTTAGCAGCTGATAGCAGTAACAGATATCAGTTGTCACTAATAGCAGGTGTCTCCAACCTATGGTCAGGGGACTGGTGAAGGCCCATAGGTCATTAGGTATTGGGCGGCAAAAGATAATCTGTCAGTGACACTAATTGTATAAATCAATAAGAAATGTATTTTTCATGATGATTGGACAGTGCTGAGGTATTTAATATTTGCAGTAACAGCTAATACTACCCTAAAGGTCTTTCGTACCAAAAAGGTACACCGATCTAAGGAACAATACATTACATGTAATTGCAAGCAAACACACAGGTTAATGTAGAATGAGGTACATATGGCCTTAGGCGGTGGAAGTGGGGGCAATGGGGTCTTTTCGTCCACCTCTGTGCCTCGTGGTCTTCCGGGTTTCTGTATCCACACTGCACAACTGGTTTCCACACTGGTGCATATTGTCATAAAAAGTACAAGACTTCCCGTTGTGTATCACGGTCCTCCTTTTCCTCCCTCTGTGCATTGTGGATGTTTTTTTAAAAAAATCTAATGACAGGATTTCACCCCATTTTTTTTTCTTATAAAAAAAAAAAACATGTACAGAAAGAATTAAACAGTTGACATATTTGCAGAAACTAAATGGAAGCTTTGTTTACAAAAAGCATTTGTGACAACCTGGTTGTTTGGCTACTCTCGTATAAATGAGAGGAAATAGAGGTAGGATCCAAACGCGAGTCAAACCAGAATCTGATAACCAAGAAATCAAACAATTTATTCCGACACTTCGGAAAACACGTGAATAATTCCAGAAACAAAAAAAAATATATAACTACTGTACTTGTAGGTCTTGGTTCCAACAGATAGATAGAACTTTGTTAATCCCTCAGGAGTATCCTTTGGGAAAATTTTAATCAACTGATCTGCATCTCCAAACTGATCTGGAGGACATTGAACATGGTATTCAGCGTGCTCTTCTAACCCTTGTCTTGTCCAGCCACCACTTGTTCACTTTGCTCTCCTCTGTTATTGCTCTTAATTTGG
>JAFBJS010002889.1:114768-150782 GCA_016785265.1 Paraplagusia blochii | reverse complement strand
ACCCTTTCATCCACCCAAAAAAAAGATACAGATGACATTTTTTTTCTTCACAATATTGTGTGCTTCTTCTCTAACTGGTATTTTTTATATTCATGTCAATTACAAGTTGCCTCAAGTGCAGTCCCCTTCTGTTGTAAAAACCACTATCACAGTTAATCTCAGTGACTACCCAGCATGACATATATATATATATATATATATATATATATATATTTCTCTTTTTTTGCTGCCACTGGCAAAGTCTTTGGCACAGGAAGGGGAAGAACAGCATTTGTTTTATTGCTGCTCCAGTATCCTTCAAGTGCTTTGAGAACATGGGTTCGACTTTTAGCAGCCTGGGAAAATCATCTAAGTTCTCAACACTGCTGTATTTCAAATGAAATAAAGCTGGGCGGCATTTCCTCACATCTTAAAAAAATGACACCCAGCTATGTGACACTTCCCCTCTCCTTATCATGGGAATTTATAAGTCCTCCCAACACCAGGTGCTCCGACTGGGGAATTCACACTCCCCCTTATGCACAAAGACACACAGAGATGACAGATGTGTCATTCACACAACTGGTCAAAAAACCAACAACAACATAAAAAAAAATGAAGACGGTTGAACATTAGTTATTATCCAAACAGTGAATCTGATTTTGAATGTGAATCTGTTCCAGCTTCATGGGTCGACTTGTTCTCTTGTCCTGCTTTAAACTGAGAGAATTCCCTGGGGGAGATATATTAATCACAGCGTGTGCTCTGACCTCAGGGGCCAGAACCAATGAGAACATCTCTGAACCTTTGCCCAGCGAGGGTCATTGGTGCAACTTCAAACCCACTGATGTTCAAGAGCCAACAGGAGGCCCATGTACAAAATAGTATTTCATTTCTTTGTAATATAAAAATAATTTAAAGACATTTCTTTTAATGAGTAGTTACTGTGGTTTGCTTCTTGTTCTTTTATTTTATTTTTTTCTATTCGTATTGTCACTGCAAACACCTTAAACTTGTAGAGGTGGTTAAACTAATGGCCCGCGGACATCTTCCAGCACAAGAACCCTGCACATTTGGCCTTTAACTACATTCTCTTTTTAATTAAAGAAATATTAATTGGTGTTTTAAGTATAAGTACGGTAGTATTGAAGCATATTACATTGAAAAACAAATATTCTTTGGAAATGTATGTCTTAATATGAGGTACTTGTAGCAATACTGTCACTGTATGTACTGTATATGTGAGAACATTTGCAACTAAATATCATATGGTATTGAGTATTAGCAATGAAATTATTTTTGCACCAAAAAAAGATTAAGCTCCATGTGGAAATGTAGAAATATAAATGGATGGTAAATATCTATTTTTGGATTAAAAAATAATAGACATTGTCCCAGAATTTACTGGCCGGCCTGCAGTCCAAATTAATTCTATGTTAGGGATGTTAGACATCATCTTGCAAGGCTTAATAAAGATTATTTAGATTAATAATCCAATTCTGTTATGTTGTAAGAACATTTGCAATTAAATTTCCACGGATTCTCTCTCTCATGCTAGTGCAGACCTGGGCAAACTAAGGCCCTGGGGCCCGTTTTTGTTATAATCCGGCCCGCCAGACATGTCCAAATTCTACTTTTAATTTATATTATTGTTATCCGTCTACCTTTTTCCTGCAAAGCCTGCATTTCCCCAAAAGAGGTGTAAAACATTTAGCCATTATTGAATGGTTTAACCATCATTAATTTTAGTTGATGGAAATACTCAATCTTTCTGATCCCGACCTGGCCCCAGACTCAATCTTAGTACCACCTGTGCCCCGCGAGACAAAATAATTGCGCAGGCCTGTGCTACTGGCTGCAATAAAATTATTTTTGCACAAATCAACTGATAGTTGCAGACCTGTCGCCAACGCCAAGTTGGAAAACTTTTTTTATTTTAGTGACACAAAAAAAAATCTTTGAAAACAACTCTTATAGTGTGTATTCCACAATGTTTTGTCATCAGATTTCAATGATTGACATTTGTTTTCCCTGTGTTGCAACAGGATGCCGTGTTCCAACTCTCCCCTGATCCATCATCAGGTGACAGTTTGTGTCCGTAGCCTAATTTCTGCTCCATAAATAGCTCTGACCAAACAAGCCGTACTCTTCTGAGCCTCCTCAATCTCATGCTATCTACAGTTAGTCATGCCCATTGCGTGTGCTGCACTTCGAACACATTCGGACCGCGGGCCGGCATTGCGACCCCTGCTCCTGCCCTCGCCAACCTCCCACCCCGGGATATTTTCGTCCACACAGCACTCATCTCTGTCCGTCCTTCTCCTCTTCCTCCTTTCTTACTCCTATTTCTCCCTGCTGTTGGCATCTCCCTCGCTCCTCTGTTGTTCCTCTCGTCATTAATCACTGGCCCACTGGAGGTGAAAACACAAATAGTACCCCCCTCCAGGAAACACGGGGCAGTTTTTGAGTGGTGGCAACAACTTTGCGACTTTTCAAAAATATTCCATCCGCAGTGGGAGGTTTCAGCTGGCCGGGACTGGGCTCACTGAAGAAGTTAGCACTCAGCAGAGTCTGTCAGTAACTTCAGCCACACCGACAATTAGAAGCTAATAAATCAGTCCCCTTTTTTAACACCTTGATTCTTCACACCCAGGGGTGTCTTCACGGTGTGACGTCTCGCTCCAACATGTTTTCCTTACTAATTGGCTGCACAAACTAGTCAAATCAATGTGGGGAAATGGAATGTGGGGACATTTTTTGTAAATAATTATTGCTGTGTGTGGTGTTGTTGAGTAATGGTAATAATCTTAATTATCATCGTTTTTATATTTTACTATGTCAATGTTACTACTGAATGAAGTAAGTACTACTATCTATATTGTATACATGTAGTGTATATAAAATCTGTATATAAGAATCTGAACACATACATATACATCCACACTTACACATACTGTACATACACATACATAGTACGCATATATACACATGTATAAACATATATTTATATATATACATACATACATACTGTAAATACACATACATCACCACATATAGCATGTCCTTCCAGTACATTGGTTATACATATATACTAGTGGTGTGAATCTTCACTCACATAACGATCTGAGTCAAATCTAGATCTACAGGCTACGATCCGATTCAGGAATGATTCATATAAAATATTAAACAATCAATCCACTTTTTAAATACACTTTACATCTGCCAGTCTTTTTTAGTTTTAGTTTATTTTATTTAAAATGGGAAAATTCAATTGCATAAACATATGATTACACTAGGTAAGTAAGAAAGAATTAGCAAAAGGCTACTTTTCCTCTGTAGTCCTCTGGCCATGATGTAAAAAGGCAAGAAGCACACAATACATATACAAAAGAAAATACATATGCAAACAATTTTATACAATTAAGCCATTTTTTTCAGCTTTATCTGGCATCTCTTTTCAAATTGCATGAACATTTGTAAGATTTAACTTGATTTTTTTTCCATAATTTGTCAATATGGCCTTTAAAGACATTGTTTTGTAATATAACGAGCGATAGATCCCGTTATTGCCTTGGACTTTGGCTAGTAATTGCCAAACTGTGGTTTGAAAACCTTTTGTATTTTATTCTGTCCGTTCCTCTGACTACTGGTTATTCCTACTGGTCGTTCCTGCCGTGCCAGCGTCACTGTCATCAGTCCCACTCTGCCGTCTGACTGCTAAGGTTTGCTGGACCTCCAGTGTATTCGATTGTCGCTCTACAGAGTCGCCAAATTGTGTTGCTTCTTGAAAAACAAAAACCAAATGATGTCCAAACCTTCTATTTTTAATGAGAAACTCTGTAAATTAAGTCTGTGTTGTCTGCCATGTTGCTAAGATCAGAGTAATATCCACAACCTGAACTCCAATCAAATCAGCCCACATCACAGTTCACACACACAAGTGACACAACCTCCATAGACATGTGTGAATAGATGTATATGTATCTATGGGCTCGCCACACTTGGGAGGAAGCGGCCAATGTCACATCTATGTCAAAATATCTATGAGTGGGCGAGGCACTGGAGCTGGGAACCGATTTACACAATTCCGAATCATAGTTTTAATGTCGGATACACTAGGTCACAGATCCATAACCGATCCAAAACAATTAATCTTTTGTACCACTAATACATACACATATTTGCATATCCACATGCATACATACGTATGTATATACAGTATACATACACATACCTGCGAATTGCATGTGCATCCTACAGAATCCTACAGTTTATACATAGATCCATGATAAGGAATATTATCGGGATCATAACCAAAAGTTTTGGATTAATGTAAAAAAAAACAGGAAATTTGAGCTTTTTGTTGTAATCAATGACATTGTACTGTAGGCCTATAATGGGTTAATATGGACTATTTTAGTTACACTTGCAGTAAGTTAGCATGGCTCTGAGCCTTCCTATGGGTGGTGAGCCCACTGGACCTTATGTGGATCGGGATGATATTCTCGGAACACGTCTTTCCGACCGGCACTGCCACCATGCCAAAATTATGTTCACAAATTTTTATCATTTAACTATTTCTGTTCCCCTGCGATGCTTGCATTTTCGAAATAATTGGTAAATTTAATGCTAGGTATACCATTTTATAACTAAGAATGTTAAACATTATAGATTAGCATTAGCACATTAGCATTATTTTGTGATATCATTAAGATTGATAATGTTTTTTTTCATCTAAGTATGTAAATGGTATAACAGAATGGATTTTGACAAATTTGCTGGAAACACATCAAGGCCTTTAAGACTTTTAACAAATTTATTTCATCCGGTTAACTAGAGGGCGGAATGACTGCGTGTCCCATATGTCATATTTCCATCCTCCACCCATGGTTCGTCTGATGACTAGTCATTACAGTACACGCGTCATTCAAACACAATCCACGAGCTTAAAATACCATCGCAACACCCGGCTTGCGTCAGCCCAGCATCACCAAGTGCACAACTGGGTCTGGAACTGTCAGCTGAATGATACGATGTCCAAATGGATTATGAGAGTTTCAATAATCACTCAACGCAGGTCTAAAGGTTTAAAAGCAGGTCTAAAGGAATGCTACAAGCAGTCATCTAGATGCAAATTAACGACTAAAATTCAACAACTCTGCGAGGCTTGACATTTTATCTTGACATCTTGGACATCACACACTGACACTTTAATCCAAAGTGATTTACAGGGAGGCATTAACATTATCAAGCACGAGGTTCCTCTGGGAATTGGCAGCCATGGCACGCTAACCATTACACTATGGAACTAATTCCTGGGATTAATATTTCCAGAAATTGAATTAGGGAAATTATTTTTCTATTGTGATCACAATTAATCATTAATTGCTAAATCTTCCTCTACCTTAATAAATAGAGCAAAAAAAGTGCAGTTGGTGGCCCAGTGGTTAAGGAAGCACACTTGGGTCCGCACGGCCCCTGGTCCAAATCCCCTACAGCCAAGTTACCACTGAGGTGCCCTGAGCATGGTATCGTCCCCACAAACAGCTCCCCGGGCGGTCAAAGCTGCCCACTGTGATGGGTGGAATGCAGAGGTCACATTTCGTGTCTGCTGTGGTCGGAATCACAATGTCACAATGACAAAAAAAGAAATGTAATCTTAATTTAATCTTTTAAACAGCCAAATAATGGCAGCCTCCTGCTGCTCACACCGCTCACGATGAAGATAAAGAACGTTCAACGAGAAACGTCAGCAACGAAATGAGTCCAACCGGTTTGCAGCCGATAATAGGAAAATCCACCACGTGCTTATGTTCTGCACTGGAACAAGGCAGCAGTATTTAAATGTGTTTTTCTAGAAGATTCTGTTTCTGCCACACTGCAGTGATGAATGCCGCTCTGTGGCTAAGAGGGCAAGGACAGTTATGAATGTGATGGCATGTGGGTGAGGAGGGGGGTGAGGGTCCGTGGTTAGTGGGAAGAACACCTGTGCCTCAGTCCATCCATCATTGTCACTGTGACTGTGACCCCAGAGATGAAGGTGAACATGGTTGTGTGCGCGCCCTGTACCACCCCCACCACACACACACACACACACGCACACTCTGACTGCCACACACACACTGACAGAAACACAAATATAGATGCAGCTTTTTTATAAGACTTTACACACTTTACAACAACACAACAACTGCCTGAAACACAACAACAGAAGTTTCAGGCAGCATTTATTGTTGCGATAACAGGCAGCAGTGACTAGGGGGCAGAAGTCCAGCATTCTGTTGCTTATGTTTATTTCTTATTTCATTTTTAGAACTCTATTAATCCCTTTGGAGTATCCTTTGGGAAATTATGCCTCTGCATTCAACCCATAGTAAGTTCAGTAAGCGTGGGAGGACAATACCATGCTCAGGACATGGTATACACATCCTGTATACTATAACTCTGTCCTGTGTTTATAATGTCTGTGTTAAAATCTGGAATATTCGGAAAAATAAGTGAGGGATGTCACTAGAGGGCATTCAGAGTCTTGGTGAAGTTTGACAGGAATAGCAACCATAAAAAATAATAAAGAAGAATTAATGTAATGGATTCTTGGTAAGAATAACAAGAATCGTCTTCTTCTTCCTGTCCCTTTTTCAGTGAATCAACGTTTTCCCTTCCACCCTGTTCTCTGTATCTTCTACTCTGCTTCAACCAACAGTAGTCCAATTTCTGACAGTACCTGACAGTGGTTGTTGTTAACGTGGGCCTTGACCAGTATGGAAATCATTTGGTTGACCCCCATCATGGATTTGTCCAAAGTCCTACTCCAGATGTCCTTCCTGATGCAACCCTCACCATTAATCCTGGTTTTGGACCACTCCTAAAAAACACTGGGTTGTGCTCCCTAGTGGCTGATTTTTTTTCTTCACCAATAATGTTCTGTTATAAATGCTCCTTCACTGCAGGCTTGGGTTACCTGCCATTTTAGGTGATTATGACTACTAGTTTAGTTGAGGACTAAAATATCAGCGTAGCCCAATCGGAGGTGAAAAGTACATTGAAGTACTTTAGATTTTTTGGCAGGGTGGACTTGTACCACTCATGACCAAGTGTCGACAAATCTTATTTTCTGTCATCACCTTAGCACTGTTACTTGGTTACACGCAGATACGTTTTTTTTTTTCCTCAGACGCAACAAAAATATGAAACATGGATTTGGTCATCTGGAGTTATCACTCAAAACGCATGGCATTTTATTGTCAGGTATCAGTTTTTGCCCAAGGATCCATTGGCATTGCTGAGGCTGCGTTTCTTCCCTGAGATTAACCGTAAATCCACAGCCATTTTCAGCAAATTGAAGCATAAATCCTACAACAGATTTAAGACCATGTTGTGATATTGCTTCTTATTCAGTTATAAACACTAAGATATTGCAACTTCCTGCCTTATTGCCAGTTTATGTTCCATTACCATAACGACGACAAGTCACACATCGTGGCAACTATCCTGGCCCGACGTCTGCGCCTATCTAATTTTTTATTAGCTCAAATGTTCGGGGGCTGCTGTAGCATTAGAAGGTCCAGTGAAACCTTAACCTCCTGCAGAACACCACCGCTCATTCTCTCTTGGCATGTTCTGGATGGTCAAGTGGAACATTCCTGCAGGCCGCATTTCACTGTGTTGGCTCAGACCTGCTTTAATCACCTCAGCCGTGGCTGAGCCACAGGTATACGATTACAGAGATTGAGCGAGGCAGGCCCAGAGAGAGACGTATTCCACATCCGGACAAAATTGTATCCTTTTATGAACAACAAATTTTTTTTTTGCAACAAACGCAAAAAACGACACCTCGCTTCCTCACACATATCCAAATAACCCAGAGTGAACATGATTTTTTTTTTTTTGTGGTCTCTGCCGGAGTCGTTGATATTTTTTAGTTTACTTTCTCGTTCCATGCTGAGCAATAGGGTTTTAAAGAAAATGATACAATGACATTTAAAGGAAGCACATAATCCTATTTACATTACATTACAAATACTTTTATACAAAGTGGTTTACAATTTGATTGCAAGTTGCATTAAACGTTCATCTGCTTGCCCGTTTGCCTGGTTGAAGGGGCAAATGGTGCCACCCAAATCACATTGTAACATACTGTCAGCCTTGTTGTGGGGGTGAGCCCACCGGAAGTTATGTGGGGCGGGGTAGTGCTATGATCACAGCACCTCAGTGGCAACCTGGCAGCCATGGATTCAGGTTAGAATATGTCTCACCACATACATACACCACATACAGGAAGTCTCAAAGTATGGAGCTGTGTGATGTGGGCGCCATGACCCAGTAACTGACAAATAAATGAGTGGTTTTGCACACATAAAATTTTAAGAATAACGTTCATCAGAAGTGTAGTATGTTAACTGACCTCAGTGAAGTCCAGTGTTGTCACTTCTGACACAGGGTTTATCCCAAAGACCCCTGTGAAAATACAAAAAGTTTACTTTAGGATTTATTCTTCCAATGAATGTGATAGTAACAGCATTTAATGATGATGAAAAAAGAACCTCCAATGTCTTTCTTCTATTCTTTTTTCACTTCTCCAATTTCTCCAGGTTGATGCAAAAAGAGTAAACCATCTCTTATTATTGGTTAAACTCCTGTCATGTCATTTTTTTATGCTCTGTATAGATTTTCTTGCATGCTGCAGTTATTTTTTCAGGCATGCAGCACAGGGAAACACAAACATAGAATATCTAGAAAATAGAAACAGAATGGGTGGATAGTGTTGAATAATACTGAATAATTTCATTTTATTCTGAAAAACCTGCGTTTCCATCTCATTCACAGTGCACAAAAAAGAGATGGAAAAGTAAGGCTCGTGTTTACTGTTGACAGAATAAAAAAAAGACTCAACAATCACTGGTGTGTTTTACACCATTATAAACACTTCATAATTTCTCAGTGATCTTGTTTATGCTCTGGGTGACTGCTTTGGCCAATGCTCTGTGTTCTCCTCCTAAAGTGAAATTATGACATGAGCCTGTCTGACTGGTAGACAGATCTATTTATAGTGGATGCTGACCGCCCCCTCCTGCCCCCTCCTCCTGGTGGTGCTGTTAAAGTCATTCAAACATATAATGTAATATTATACAACTCTCCGCTCTCTCCCCTCTCACCTTCTGCTCCTCCAGACTTTCTGTCACGGACATGGGCCTGATCGTTTACACGGCTCATACTGCGTGTCACCAGGTCATTACGATTATTTCAGACGTCCACCAATTAGCTGGCTTCTAATTAATCAGCACTACCCATGATTCCACATGTCACAGCAGTTTAGTCTATCAGCACCGTGGAGGTGCAAAAAAAAGTTTTAGAATGGTCGACTAAAGAGCAGGCAATCCATCACTGTTTATCGGGGAAATGTCAAACCGGAGCTGGTTGTGTATTCTGTCCTTTATAACTGTGAATAAAATGCAAATACAGAACATTATCATGTTCTATCTATCTATATAAATATATCATTATAGATACCTCTTGAAATGCTTGCCATTCATGTCTAAATGGGGCTTAAATATGTTTTCACCCTAAAAAAAATTAAAATTCCCATCCCAAAAAATTAAAAGTTGGCATCCCAATATATCTTTTGTATTCTTTCCAATATTAAAATATTCTTTGTAAACCTAGATGATAAAATAACAATAGATGTTTAAAAAATTGCAGTATAAATGATATTTTTGATAAATAGCATCTCAATCTAAACATCTTTAAAGCTTTTTACTTATTATTTCTTGCATTTCTTCTTCCTTGCAATAAACACTAAAAAAGAGGGAGCACAGCACCAGAACTTGACTACAGACTTAACCAATTTTTTAAGATATTACCATTATTAACATTATTGTTTTAATCATCATTATATCATGTTCTATCTAAACTTTATCCCTTAAACCAAACCAAATATCTGTGAGGGGAGATGAAAGAGCAGAAGTGAAAATAGCTCACTATGCTAATCATTTCAGAGGACACGATGTGAGACCATGCTGACTGATGAATAGTGATGTCTGTAATTATATCTAAATTGATTTATGAGTATGCATGCTTCGGCTGCATGTATAAGGTTGCACCTGTTTTGGCCAGATGGGGATATAGATAGACCGCAAGGTAGAGAGAGTGTGCATGGGGATGTGCATGTGTTAAATACACTGGCTCCGTAAATAGAAATAGTCTGCATAGGATTACTACGTGAAAATATAGTTTAAAATATGTTTTAAAATCTTTTATCTATAAAATATCCTGTAATATTTGACCCATAGTTTACTTGGTTCACTTACCTTAGGGGGAACATGATGGTTGAAGCAAAGTTTATTCATGGTTTGCTGCATTAAAGCACATTCCTCAGAGGCTGTTTACAAGGTCGGTTCAACCTTTCCCATCGGTGAGTCACTTCACGGTTTTATCGCTGGGCAAATTACAGCAGGGGCGGCTTTTCACATTAAAGAGCAGTGGAAATCTATATACAGTTCTGGAGGTGGAACCTGGGGGGCGACAGATATCACGTGAGGATTCTTCATCACACTCATCAACCTAGCTTAGCCTAGTCTCTTAGGAAAAGCAACTGATTTTATTGTGACAAAAACAAAATTCAGCAACCAGAATGAGCTAATTATGTCAATTTGCGTTAATGACATGCAATAAAATTAGTCTTCTCTGGTTTTACCCCACAAACCCATACCTGGGAAATCAAGACACTTTTAATAATAATAATAATAATAGATTTTATTTAAAAGCGCCTTTCAGGACACTCAAGGACACTTTACAAGGTACAATTAAAACAAACAGAAAATCAATATATACTTTTGTCAACATGGAACAAGCAACAGAGATTGACTTTACTCAACTCACCACAGCAGGATTCTACACCGATAAAATCCTGATCCTCCCAGCACTAAGACAAACAAAAGTGATTATTACGGATTATTAGGGATGTCCGACAGTCACTCTTGCTGATGTTGCACAAAATACATAATTTTCCGATGCCGCTGTTGATCGATTCTGATATTCGACGCTGTTTGATCACAAAACTGAGGTAAACATTAGGCAAATCCCAACATTGTTTTATCTGGTTTATTATTGGAGAAAAGATATATATAGATCTTACCAATATCGGACAGATCCCTACTAACTGGTAAGATTTTCCCTCTTTGCCATTGTTGGAAACCTGTGATGCAATAGGTGTTTTCTTCCCATTAAAAAAAAATGACAATTTGTGTCCTTAACTTTTGGCGGAATACTGTTTCTATGGTGATACGAGTCAATTTGACTTATAAGGGTTCGAAGTTCATATCCACCAACTACCAAGTTACCACAGAGGTCCACTGAGCATGGCATCATCACCACACACTGCTCCCCGTGAGCCTAAAGCTGCCCAATGTTCTCTGTGGTGATGGTTATGAGGTCAGATTTTAGTGTATGCAGTGGTGTGGATCACAATGACAAGGAGTTTTCTTTCCTTTGTTCCTTCCGAAGCAGTTATGATTTTATCCCATCACCAGTTAGTCCCAATTTGAATCTTTTATTACCACTATATGTTGGATTAGTAGTGCAAGGTATCCTAATTTAAGGAAGGAAATACCAAACGGGAGTATTTTCCTCTAAATAGGATCTTCCAGGACAAAGCATACAATTATAGATTACAATAAACATTTGAATTGCTTGAGTTTAAAAATTAATATGTAGAGAGTTGGTCATCTCTTTGGTCCATAGGCTATGTCTCTGTCATGCTGTGAAACAGGGTTCACTTCATGGGTAAGATGGAGGCCTAGTTAGGGTGGTTGGGTTTCAGTGGACCCACCACTTGGAGGAAGGTTCAACAAGATTCTTTGGGTGGCATCCGTGAAGATTGCTGCCACCGAGACAAAATAATGGATAAGTGGATGAAAATGGTTGGATGTAATGAGTTTGGAAGTGAAAAAAAAAAATCTTTGGTACATTTTACGCACAGATTTTGGAAATACAGAACACTTTTTTGCATCTCCCATAAACCAGTGCATTAAACTGTTCTGGGCTATGAAGTTAAGCACTGCACCTCCTGCTGCTTGTTTACAGAACTGTGCAAATGTACCCAAAATAACACTTTTAATTTTTAAGTTTGCTCTTGACTCAGAATATGTATTTCACACCTGAGATTGGCCAAGTTCATATATCCTCCCCTGACCCTCCTCCCTCCGTGTACATTTCAGACTTTATTAATCTACCATATCCTGCTGGTATCTATCAACATTTCTGTGGATTTGATTGGTTTGCTCTTTGGCTACAGATCTGTTTCTCCAACCAATAAACTTTCCAATCCCAGTCAGCTCCAGGGATGGAATGTGAAAGTCAAATAAAAGTAGAGGAATCAGTGGAAATGAACACACACTGCACCAGCTTTGACCCTATAGATAAACTCTGAGATATGCAGCAGCAGAGGTTACATCTTTTTTTTTTTTAAGTAAATAAATGGAATCATGTTGTTTTCCTTGGGCATCCAGGGTTGTTTAAAGAATCAGAGAGGGCTATCCATTCACACTTGAGGTGATAACTACACTGGGCCTTTGTGAAGGGCGAGGGTTGGCCCACATGTGGCGGTTTACTTTGGATGCTGGCAAAATTGAGCTCAACTTTGTGAGAATCGTTGTCGGGATTTGTTCCCTGTTCGCAGACTATTAAATGTTTGTGTTCATGAACTTGTCCAACACACATTTCCTGTTATTGAATCCAATTAATACGAGTGAATGGCACAAATTCTGGGGCCAGAGCTAATGAAACATCATCGCCTTTTAATGCCCGGCAACATGAGCTCAATAAAAAAACAGAATTTTCCCATGACCCTGAAAGAGCAAAGACTACCTTGATAGAATTACAGAACCTGCGGCAGAATGAAACAGGACTGACTGACATCTCTGCTACTCCATCAAACGCTGTTAATACCCAAGCTCTCTGAAGAGAAGCTGACAGGTCAGTGACAGCATCACCACTAACTTTAGCTTCAGTAGCTATCTAAAGTGGTCCACGATGACGTTTGTTGATGCTTAAAGCCTAAGATAAATAATCCCTGCTCCTCTTTTCCAAGCATTATGGCGATTCCAGTGCCGTTGATGCCCCGGCAGCTTCTTACAAATCATCCTGTCGATGGCTGATAACTGAGCGCTAATATCACCGCGTTGCTGTCTTTGGACGCCATCAAATGTGAAGGTGTTTACTGGCCATCTTCACAGTGTATTACAGTAGCAGCCCAGTCTGGCAGTCCACCCACTGAGGAATAAGCACTAATTCAACGTAATGGCTAATTAAATTAATGGCTAATCTTTAAAACACCTTAATCTGGATCTGGATTTCTGTGTTGTTATAAATCCTCCTAAAGCAGCATGGCATATTTGGACATTTCTCCTGCAATACTACTGAATTTGGGGTATTTTTATTCGAATTTACAGTGGATGTACTAGTCAAAAGAACTTGCTTAAAAAAAACATGTATTTCTGCAAATTGCATTTTCATGCATTCCTTTATTATATTTAGTTATTTAGCACTGAAACGTTTTTAAAGTTCTATTACAATATAACACACTATAAGTTAGCTATTCAGCTTTTTTTGTAACAGGAGGTAGGGCCGTATGGCTGTTTTTTTATTTTATCTAAATACATGAGGACAAAAAGGCTCCTTCAAATAAGGCATATTTTCTTTTTTACATATTTTCTATTACATGTTTTGTGATGTTATGTAATTTTGTCCTTGTAAAATCATTTCATACAGATAGAAACAAAATCTATTTATTCCATTTCATTTATTGTTTAAATCTGTCTCCTGATCTAAACAACACCAGTGGGATTCTACATGTCCTCCACTGAGAGGACACCAGGGCCGTCCTTCCTCAAATGTTTGAAGTTCTATTTCGGCACTCACTTAAAAGACTCCTCCGTCACATTAATCAAAAGCTGCAGTGAATGCCAGAGAGTGTTTTCTGTCAATCTTAAGGTTGCCGCCTTCAATGGCAAAGATTTATTTGAAAAGTAAAAAAAAAAATCTGCTATATTTGTAACTGTAACCTTTTGCCAGGACCCCTACCACCGGATAATTATTTGTCCCTTGAATCTAATACATTCACCCTGTGCCAAGGCACTGGGCATGGAGAATTGAGCCCTCTTCACAAATGCACGCTCATACACACTTAACACACACACACACACACACACACACACTGACACACATCAAATGTAAGCACACAGTGTTCTGACACACCAACATGCACACAGCAGATGCTGCCTCTTTGTCGGTCAGGGCGGAAAATCAGACACTCCATCCATCTGCTCCTGTTATTCCTAGCAACCAAAGTTATGTTGCTATGGTACAGATTTCCCCACATGAACTTGTCCGTCAAACGGCTGGGGATGTAATGTTTGAAATTTTGACCGTGCCGGAGCCTGAAGGCACCAGTGTTTTATTGAAGTTAATTATGTCCATGGAGGCTTTCGCAGAACACAGCTTTTAAGTTTTTAACAAGTAGTAACTGATCTGACCTTCAGATAAATTAAGAGATAAAAAAGGTGAATGGTGAACAATAGCTTAAGTCTATGGTTGTCCAATAACAACAGCTGACCAATTTTATCGAATATCTACAGACTTAAGCAATGATGAGTTAGCCATGAAATCAGTCAGCCAATATTATTAGCTGATATTAGCATAATTACCTGATATCGGTAATATTGATATTGATTTATTCTTCCTATATCGAAAATCTGATAACACAATACCTGGATTTTTGCCAAATTTGTTAGTGTTACACAAAGGGTTCACGGACCACCTAACTTGTCCAAATTCTACTGTTAATTTATATTGTCCTCTGCCTTTTCCCTGCAAAGCCAGCATTTCCCCCTTAGATGGTATAAAAGCATTTGAGCATTTAGCCTTGGTTCAATACTTTACTCATCATTTATCTTAGTTCACACAAATACTGACTAAGCCCGTGATTAAATTTTTAGTTCCACCTGTGACTCACAGGTCAAAATATCAGCAAAAGTCAATGTTGGATACCCCTGCTTGAGTCTCAAAATACAGTGAAACCACTGATTCTATAGTGTAGTAGTTAGCTTAACTGCATTAAAATGTAATTGTAGGCTGGGCTTAGACATGGAATCAAACGTACCATATGTAGATTCAAAACATGTAAAGATTATTTTAAAAAAAAAAGACTGTATACATGTCATGAATTAAAAAAGCTTTAGGACTGGACCTCAAGTTGGAAAATCAGAGTCTGTGGAACATGAATTCTACATAATTTTGTTTATATAATTTTTCGTTGTTTGTATTTTTGTATGGCACACTTGTATATCATGAAAAAGATAATGAAAAGAAAAAGAAAATGATACAGGGAAGATGAGACAGAAAACGTTGATTGACTGTGGAAACTTCTGAAAAGGGACAAGCTGTAGTGAGCAGAAGAAGATGAATAAGACACTCTTATTACGTTTTGTTCCTTTCGGACGACTGTACAGCATTGTGCAACTGTTGAACCAAGAAAATTCCAATTAAAGAAAGAATTTACAATTTTAGAATCTTGGTTTTGACTGGATCCTTCTAAAATTAAAACAATATATATGGTTAAAAGATAGAAGAAAAGTGGTGTTATCTCATTTCACTAAATGACTAAAATTGTATAATTGTGATATACCAAACACCAGCTTCCACAAATAGAAGTTTAGTCATACTAACGATTAATTGTGAAATTAGAAAAAAAATAACAATGTTGAACCTAAATCAATAGCGAAATAATCAGAATCCTGTTTCCCATGAACTTCCCTCTTTCTTTTTTTTTTTCTTTTTTTTGTTAAACTATTGCATTTTTTTCAAGCAAAGCGGAAGACGTTTATGTTCTCAGACCAAAAAGCCAACTGTATTTTCAGAGTTTGTGAATGAATGATCACTCTGCTTTGTTCTTGGATAAATTACAGGTACGTGGGTCCCTCGACTGTTGGAAAATATTGTGACAGCCTGAAATCGATCAAACGAGGCTCTAACAGGAATGAGGAGGTGCTCTTTGGGTGTTGTTCATCACGGCGGGTGAAAACCGCACGTGTTTAGAACCAGTGCTTGATTTAAGACTGTGGCTTTAAGGGAGAAAAGCCAGGAAAAGTTGATAAACCACACAAATCCTGCAGAACCACAGAAAGCCAGTGTAAATGATGGTAAAGCTCAAATGAAGTGTGAGAAAGAGGAGGTAAAGAATGACTTTGTAATACCTTTGAGGACACGGTTTACTCTAGGATGAGGCTCCAGTTTCTGCGGAAATACGGCCGTGTCCTTAATACAGGGTGGCATTTGTTTCATTATGCACGCTGACTTAGGCTTTGGAATTAAACTGGAAAGAATGCTGCTTGGATTTCAGGCCGTTGTGCCGATTCATCAGCATTTCTTCTCAGCCATTAAAAATACTCTTCATTCCCACAGGCTGTGATCCTTTGCCATGGCGGAAATCTGCTCCGTTTTCCTTGACACACCACCAGCGCAAGGAACGTTTTCACTCTTGATGATAAGATTAGATTAGTCAATTTTGGTCTGGACAACTTCAAACCACTAATCCAAAAAAAGTTGACCACCACTTTTTTGTTTTTCTTCTTCCTCACATCCAGATATTTTTTTGGATCTGGACAGCAAGCAGGTCATAGAGTTGTTTGAATAGTTTGTTTTCTCAAAAAAAACTGAACTTTTGATTCATTAACTATCTGTGATAAGCAGTCCTTAGATGACCTTCCTCTAATGTATTTTTGACATATAGATACTGTACGTGGTAATAGTGTTTTGTTTGTGACCCGAAGTCTGACCATTTTGGTGATTGGAAAGTGTGAGTTAATAGATTTGTTATAGTATAAATGTGCCATATTACATATAAAAAGCTCTCTTTGCAAGAAATAATGGTTGTGGTCCACCTCTAGATGGTTTAACGCTCCACAAATAATTCTTCTAAATGTCTGTTATTCTCCAACAATTAAGGGTGTTAGATAATAACTTAAGCAATTTTGCCGATATTGTCACTTTATTTTCTAATGTCAACAGTTGCCCAGATGAGACATCGTTTGCCTCCAAAACTGAGGTAAACGTCTCAGCACACTGTGTGTCTCATTCTGTTAAACTAGACTTTTTTCTGAGTTATGTTATCGTATTTTCATTATCTAAGGCAAAACTGATATTGTTCTCACTGATCTCACATAATTATACTAATATCAGGCTGATAACATTGGCCAACTTATACTATCAGTCATCCCTTTTCTTCAGCTTTGAACCAGTTCAAGGAATGTAAGATGCAAGATCAAATTGACTTCTGGAACTACATGCATTTTTAAAAATATTGGAAACCAGTTGATGTGGGTTTTTAGAAATCCTGTGTGGCCTACAATCAAGTCAAGGCATTTTTCTTCACTGGGTCAAACACTTGAGGATGATTCATAAGGGGCTGGAGGGGTGCAGTGTGATTTGTGGGGCAGTCGTAGAGACTCCTGGTGATGGATAAATGGACGAAAATGGAGGGAAGGATTTTTCAGGATGATGAGTCATTGTTTAAGAATTGTATAGATGCTAACTAAAGATGTTGATACTCATGCATTTGGAACAGCACTGAGATGAGGGCCACTGCTTGTTGTTGTCAGCTTCTGGGTTGTGTGACCAGCAACAGGTGTTTAAATCACTGTGACACTGATAGATTTCTGAAAAAAGACCTGCTAGGATCCAGGATCCCGAAGGCTCTGTGTGTTCTCATCAGGTCTTGATGGACTCGGGCCAAAGACACCTCCCTGACCCTCCTCTTTGGTTGCACATCCTGGACTTGACACCTAGGACCTCCTAAGGCTGTGTTATGGAAGTGTTATGAGTGTTTCCTTGTGCTGCACACACTGTCACATCACAGATGGAGAATCATAGAAGCTTCTGTAAAACCTGTCTTGAATGCAACTTGGGGAGCAGGTGTAGGCTCCATGTCAGGTCAGGAATGCTGAGCAGGACTTTGGGGGCTTAAGGGTGCCCAGCAGTGCTGTAGAAGAGAGACCTCGGAGGGTTTTTTTGCTGTTCAAGTTTTCACGGTCGATAGAAACACGGTCTACCTCCGAGCGTCCACATGCGGATCTGTCACTTTGGCAAATCTGGACGCAGAGTGCTGAGTAGGGGGCTGGCTTTAGACCATTAGTTCTGGAGACACACTCACATGTGTGGAGAGTCGCTAAGGTCTTTCTGCTAATTATAGGCTCAAATCTGACAGAGAAAAATTAGAGGGAAAAGGGACAGCTGCAAGGACGACCGAGAGGAAAAGACAAGATCATGGGAGGGCCTCTTTAAATTTCTTGCCAAAATCCTCAAGTTGCCCTCCCACCAACCCCCTCGTTGCTACCTCCATCAAACAAAAAAATCTAAATTTAATCATCCCAGTTTTCTTTGCCCTTTCATGTCAAAGGGTTAGGGTTCAATCCCTGGATGGGGATTACCGCTAAGTTTAAAGGGAAGTCCTGTTTCATCCTTCGAAGAGTGTGGTAGAATATGGTCATACACACACTAAAACCGTTTTTCAGTTATTTGAAAACCCAACGTATCGCTGCAAACATATATCTTGTCCTCGATCCTAACTCCAAACTGACTGTGTCTATAATCCTGACTAAAATTAGTCGGGACTTGCAAGTACAACAGGCCTCGACAGGTACAGAGAACATAATAACCTGTCCACTACCATACAAAAGTTTTGGGTCACCCTGAAGAGTTTTCAATGCAAAGTCACACTTTTGTTTACCACCATTTAAAATGAATGGAAAAAGTGGTCAAAGGTTCTAAATAATAATTTCGATGATTTTGAAGTTTTGGGTTTTTTTTTTAAGTCATTCTTAACGTTTTTCAGAGAATTCCACCTTTGCAGCGTTCACATCGTTACACATAGTTTTCCTAATCATCCATTATCCTTCAGAACAATCAACTTTGTACCATTAGAACACTGGAGTGATAGTTGCTGAAAATATGCATCTTTACACAATGGAGATATTGTGATAAATTCCAGATATTTGTAGCTACAATATTCATTTACCAAATTAGCAATGGCTAGAGTGTATTTCTGATAAGTTTAAGGTTATCTTCATTGAAAATAAAACAGTGGTTTTCTTTTCATTAATAAAGTCCACCTAAACTTTTGAAGTGTAAACAATAATAAATCCATGTTTTTCAGTTTTACATTAATGCAAATTAGTTATTAGAAAATTCATAATTAATGGCGTAACATTTGACAAAACGCTCACGTGGAGTGTTTGTCCAATTTTTTTTCATATTTGATATTTATCAATTGGACCAGATTGAACTTTCTAGTGGGTCAGTTTGGGCCGACGGCCCATATGTTTGGCCAACCGGGTCAAAGTGTGAGCATGCGTGGTTCCGACGGCAGACCACCTCAGCAAAACTCTACAAGCTCAGGGTTGTTCACTTCAGCTCATAAAATGTCAGTGTGTGAAATGTTCCTCAATGTCAGTGTAATACTGTAAGTTGATTATCTTATTACAGGGATGTCTGTGGGAATGTCACGAGCTCCAGCCTCACAGCTGAGTCTTAATCACCAGAGTCCAGATCAGTTGTGTCCCTCCCCAGGCTGATTGACAGGTGTCCAACAATCTCCCCATGGCTTTACGCCAGAGATCCGAGCAGGCAGAACAGAGGCCCCCGGTGCAGATGGGGTTGACCCTGCCAGACTCATCAATAGCTTTCATTTCTCCCAGGCTGAGTGTGACAGGTGCTCAGACCCAGCGCCGCGGCCATGCAGCTCCTCTTACCCTGCTCCAAACCTAAATCCTGTTCTTTTTTTATTAGTCCTCCTGTTTTTTTCCCCTCACTCATTTACTCCTGGGACCTGCAGGAGCGCGGACTCAGGTCTCCTCCAGCTCAGATTAAATGCCTGGGGTTAATTAGCTAAGGTTGCTGGTACCAGCTGAGGACTTGACATCAGCCCAGTCAGGCCTGGGAACACTGGACACTGTGTAGCCTCCAGTCTGAAAACAAGACAGCAGTTGTAGGTTGTTATTTTTTCTTCTTCTTTCTTCCTTAAATGCTCTAAACTGAACAGGGGAACACTTCCTGGTATGTTCTTTCAGTCTGAATCCAACTGAGGCCTTAAAGACTCACATCTACCTCCTAGTGGACAGTAGCTGTACATGCATCTCAGCAATGTTCTGTCCCTAAAACAGTGACAAGTGCATAAAAATGAATGCATACAGTTTTGTGTTGAAGCAGGAAAAGATAATTATTTTTCAAAAAAATATATAACCTTTTCAGTAATAATTTCAGTTTTTGCAGTTTCAGTTGTTTGTACTGAATACATTATACTTGCATATAAATATGTGATTCTGTCAAATTTCTTTAATCCTTTCATTCATCTCCTTCTATTCCCCTGCAGCTGGTTGACACCAACTCTGCAGAGACACAGTCGTACAGACTGACATCACTTCATTACTCCATTATATCGTAATATAATCTAGGTCTGCCGATGTTTTGAAAACATTAATCAAATGAATAATGAGCCAAGGATCCAAATGCATCAGTCACATTGGTTTATCTGCAAGCTGTAATTTTCTGACTCAGCCTAAAAGCGCAAATAATATTAAGTAATTAGAAACAGTTCTTGTCACATCACAGGAACCAATTACACTACTATTTGTATTGTTTTTCTTCTGTTTATTTATTGATTTTATTGGCGGTGACGCTCCTACTCTGATTACTAATCCTAAACGCTAACAACTGAAATCCCAAAGTCTTTATTGACGATGACATTTCTCTGTCTTCGTCTTTATTTCTAATGACATCACATAATAAAGAACACATGTAAGAAACAGAAAAACTTCCTTCGTCAGCACACAGACTGAACTCCCTGTATATTTACCGCAGGGAGGTTGTTCTCTTTCATCCCACAGGTGTTAGGAGTTAATGTTCACTTGTGTGACCTGCCGTATAGCCTTGGCTCATTGGGACACTGCAGAAGCTTCTGGCGTGTAAATACCTTGGCCCTTAAGTCTGAGTCTGTAAGTGTGAAAATAACGGTGTTCCTGCAGCAAAAACTATAACCGCAAATGATATGAGAAGTAAACGTAGAAGCAGCAAAGAGAGTGAAACAGACAACACTGACCAGTACCTCAACATCAAGTTACAATACATCTTTTTCACCAGCACAAATATGTTGGCTGAATCCAAGAGTGATCAAAATACAGCCAAGAAAATAACAAGACAATGAAATATGAAGAGACATCAAGAGCAGCAATAACAGAGGTGAAGGAGACAAGAAAAGACAAAAGCTACATCAGAGTAACCTGAGAAGACAAAGTCTCTGAAGCAAACATTCCTCCTGAGCTGTGGATTTTTGGTTGAACAGCTGGTTTAGATGTAAAGGTGTCTCTGCAGACGGGATCTGCAGGCCACGAGCCAGAACACACCGATGCTCGCAAACACAGACACGGACACATTCAGGACATCTGGACAAACACCTCCCAGGAGTGATCGTGGTTCTAAACCGACACCTTGAGCCAACGGGCACACAGAGGGATACATTTAAACATAAAGACTGATTTATAACATACAGAAAAGCTGCTTCACCTAATATGACATGTAATTCCAATATGATCCACTGACAGTACAGACCTGAGGGGGGATTATATCTTCCGAGCAATCATCTTTATTTTTTTCTCAAACATATTCATTGCAGGCATTATTTTCTGTGACTCAGTGAGTTAAGGTTATTGGTCTTATGAGGTTATGGTTTTGATGTGGAAGTTTTTTTTGAGTTTCCAATATTTCAGTACCATTGTTGGACAGAAGAGCCACAAAATTGTCTTGTACTTGAATTGTAAGAGTTCTGTAGAGAGACAGAAGGCAGAAGGTCAAAATGGGTGTAATTGGTCATCACAGTAACAAAACAACATACCGCAATTTTGACACTGTAGCAGTGTATGGGGAACGAGAGGCTAAAAGAGGCTAAAAAGTACATGATGGTGGTGCATGATTTTTTTTTTACTCCTATACACACAGAATTAATTAATATTTAATGTACATTAGGATTCCTAGCACCAACACACTAAAATGACATAATATTTTTTGTCAGATTACATGTTTTTAACTCATTCAAACTCTCACTAAAAGGCATTCAATTAAACTATTCAAACTATTAAACATTCCATTTTTACTATATTTTAATGCATTTCTACAAATGGTAATTTAAAGTATAGGTTAAACTCAAGACTACAGTGAGAGAAAATAAAACAGAGCTAACCTAACGTTGTCCAAACCTCTATCGCTGCCTTCGGGCATTTTTTATTATATTTAACTTTTATTTTTGATCCTGTTCCTGTTTTTCCGTCTCACTGAGTTAAGTTAATGGTGTTTTTTAAAGTCTATCCCCTGGACCCCTCGCTGTTAAGTGCATTATTAAATTATTGGAGAATTACATCCAAAGATCTCTGCCAACAGAAAGAAGGTGGAAGAAGTTTGTCAGCATGTTTCCTTTCAGTGGTTTGAAAGAAGCAATGTGTGCTTGAAATGTAAGAATCCATCCCTGTATTTATGTGTCTGTGTTGCTGTTCTGTTGCAACAGCGGTACAAATGGCCTCCACGTACAAGTTATTCACATTCAAGAAAATTCCATGACCAAATGAGAGCACGTTATTTGACTGTAGCACAATATGTAAATATTATTACATGAAGAGGAAAAAGGAACAAGCGTCATCAACAGGAAGAAAAAAAATAGCATCAAGTATAAGATAGTGTTATGTTTGGTAAATAACTAAGATCTATTTTTTGGATACATTTTATTAGAGCAAATCTACACATTTACGATGGATTTAGGAGATGTTGTTTAAAGGTCAGAAAACATTTATTTAAAAAAATCATGTATATGATTGCTTATCACTTCTAACAGTATTTTTTTTATTTTGTTAAGACATTGCTTTTTTGAAATACTGACAGACGACATTGTTGACACTAGGTGATTTTTAAAATTTTATTAAGTGGGTCACTGTAATTTGGAACTTTTTCCCTAAACGACAGCTTTCAATAGACACCTTTAGTGTTAAAATGAGTTCTAGATTAGATTATATTTCCACTTCAGCTTTCCTTAAAGTTGCAGTATTGCCACCTGATGAGCACATTTTCCTTCTGAAATATACTTGAACTACACTCACAAATAACAGTAATGAAGAGGAAATAGGGACAGAGGGCTGCCATTACTGATCATTTCCAATGACTCTGTTTTTGTGTATACATATGTATATATATATATATATATATATATATATTCCAGAAATATGTACCATGGTACATATTTCTGGTAATCTCTAGAGAGGTTATCCAAAAGTCTAAAAATGGCTAGTTTCTGTCCATTTAGATATGACAGCAGCAAGTTAACCATAAGACACTGAGTCCAGATGTCATTCAAAAGCACTGGAACTGTTTTCATATTGATTTATCAGTTTCGGTGTCACACTCTTGAGTTGCAGCCAAATCTTTGTCTATTTCAGCTTTAAAAATGTCACAGTGGTCAGAAAGTTGTGTGGTGACACTCATAGAAAAGGAGCTGATGATTCTTTACCAGCTCGCGGGGATTAGTTTGTAATAGTTACACCCATTATCACACACTCACACGTTCTCTCCAACCCCGCATTTGCTCCGGAGCATTCTGTACACTTGCACATTCCCTTAAATGCAGGGGCAAACACATGCTGGCCATGCACACACACACACACACACACACACACTCACAGACAAACATTAGAGGTTTGAGCAGCGGCCAAGCTGTGAGCACTGCAAGGGCCACATGATGGCTGGAGTGAGATTTGAGAAGGCTTATCTGAGGACAGATGGAGCTGCAGACTGCAGCTGTGCTGAAATGATTTATAACTGCAAAAACACACACTCACACACACTCACCAAGGTTTTCAAGAACTGTATACTCACAGACGTGTGCATGTGTGTGAAACACAAGTGCATGTTATTGCAGTAGAAGTGCACATGACTTGAAGTGGAAAATTGATTTTAACATCCTCCTGTGACAGTCGGGCCGTTGTTCAGTTGGAGACTTGAAAATGAGACGTTTATTGGAATGTTTTAAAGGTGTTAAGGAGAGTATGTGGCTATAGTCAAAAAACGTCCGTAAGACTGAGACTGCTTTTAGCTCGTCCGTTTTTCAAGTGTTGTGAATCAATGTTTTGCATCTCCCCCTGTTCTCTGTATCTTCTACTACCCCCATGTCTTCCCTCACTGCATTCATCAATCTCCTCTTTGTCTCCTACCTGGTAGCTCCATCTCTAGGATCATCTGTCTATCCACTGTCTCTCCTCTGAACATGTTCAACCCATTCCCATATGGCTACTCTAGATTTTCCCCAAATCTTCCTGTCCGTGTTGTCCCACTACAGTAATGGCCTTCCTGAATCTCAGCATCTCTAACACCTCCAGCTCTGCCTTCTGTCTTCTGACCATTCCTAGTGCCTCATAGATAGATAGATAAATAGACAGATTTGACAGGGGACCAGGTCATGGGCAGATAAATGATGTATTTGTAGGTACCAAAAAAACCTATTTATTTAAGGAAGGAGAGCATTGTGATTCACACCACGAAATGTGACCTCTATATTTAACCCGTCACCAAAATGAACAGTGGACAGTTTTAACCGCCAAGGGAGCTGTGAGTGGGAATGATGCCATGCTTAATGGACCTCAGTGGTAACTTTGCAGAAGGGGGTTTCAAAACAGGGGCCATGCAGACGGAAGTCCGCTTCCCTAACCACTAGGCCACCAAGTTGTAAAGGCTAAAATGCTGAATTGTTTAAATTAATTTAGCCCTTTCTATGCCACCTATTGGGGAAATACAGGCATCACAGGGTTAAGGCAGAAGGATAAGATAATAGTAATTGGTGGCCAATCAAAACAGCTAAACTGGATGCAACTGGGCCACCGGCTGTAATTTGTTAGTGACTCAGTTAGCCTCAAAGTGACACTATGCGATATGGGACATGAGTAAATCCGCAGGTGTGATTTGGAGACCATGTTATCCTGATTTAGACCCAATCCACACCCACACACATGGACACCAGATCTATGATGTGACGGGTACACAGTGTGATGGGTGATGTCCAAGAGGGAGAGTAAACAAGGACATAGATGTGTGTGTCTGAGGCTGTGTGTGTGTGTGTGTGACAGAGAGATGGCTGATACCCTGAGCATGCAGCCACACAGATCCATCACGTTCACAAGCCTCTCACACCATATCCTCACCTTCCCTCACACTCCTGATGTCACTCTGTGAGATGTTTCAACAGCTTGTAGACACTGCTGCCTCCATCACCATGCAGAGCCACTAAAATTATCCTGACCCTACAGCCTTTAGAGTCACTAATTTAAATAATCCTATCTGGACTTTTGATAGAAGTTGTCAGTATTTTTATGATTCCAATATTTACATTTCTGATTTTCTTCTTTGACCCATTTTAATAACATCAGAGTGTACTTTTTCTGGTTACACTTTTAGTGCAGGATTTTCTTTCATTCTCCTCTATTTAAAAGACTATAATATCATTATGGTTCCCAGAGCAATAGTACCGATTCAGCCTTTTATTCAAACCAGAGGTGAATAAAAATACAGTTTTGCATTTGGCAGGTGGTTTTATTGATGACAATATAGAGAAGGGTCAACATTATCAGGCATGTGGTTCCTCTGGGAATCGAACCCAAGACACTCTAGTCTCTACTTTGGGCGCACATTTGTTTACTGAAGATTTCCAGGTGAAATCATTGGTTGATAATTATTTAAATTCAAAAAGTTTGGCCAGTGCAAAAAAAATCTATACAGTACATTTAAAGGAAACTCAAAATAAAGATAACAAAAATGGAATTTTTTATCTTATGAAGTAAAAAACACACACATTGACATACCAAAATACAGTTTTGCATTTGGCAGGTGGTTTTATTGATGACAATATAGAGAAGGGTCAACATTATCAGGCATGTGGTTCCTCTGGGAATCGAACCCAAGACACTCTAGTCTCTACTTTGGGCGCACATTTGTTTACTGAAGATTTCCGGGTGAAATCATTGGTTGATAATTACTTAAATTCAAAAAGTTTGGCCAGTGCAAAAAAAATCTATACAGTACATTTAAAGGAAACTCAAAATAAAGATAACAAAAATGGAATTTTTTATCTTATGAAAAACACACACATTGACATACCAATGTGTATGTATTTTACTTTTTTTTTTTTTTTTTACTGTTTTTACATTTTGCACCTATGGTTAATATTAATATTTTATTCTTCTAGATTTAATGTACCACTCTTAAAAAAAGAAATCAAGTATTACTATAGAGGAAATAATGGGGATAGTATGGACAATGGTTGTAATAATTCAATAAATATAAAGTTTTGCCCTTTACTTCTTCAACTTTATTTGTTTAAAGTGCCAAATCACAACAACCATTACCCCAAGGCCTTTCACAACCATTTTTTTTTAAATAAACTACATGCAGTAAACAAAACAGGAAAATGCCCCCGGCCTTATAGACCCTAACACTTGCTGAGGAACAACTCCCAAAAACTTTTTAAAAACTTTCTTACTTTGTCCCAGTTATCAATTTCATAAGTGTAAGTGTGACAACAGTAATCTGTATTTAACTGTTTCTTTGTTAATTTACCTTTTTTTTAGTTTTCTTTTGTTTTCCAAACAAAAAACGATTCAAAAAATGGAAGGCAGCCATTGGCTGAAACGCTACGTCGTGAAGTCTATAATATAGTCATACAAATTTTTAAAAAAGTGTAATGTTTCAAATATTTAAATAAAACAAAGAACTAGATTAGAATAAATTAATTTATAGATATTATGTATTTTTTAATTTTTGAGTAGTCATGTGACATTTTGACGTCTTAACGTCGACATTTCCCTATTGTTTTGCTAATAGCTATCTGTTAGCTATGCTACCAATGGCTATTCAGCGATTTCTAAAACGTCCTCCCTCGGCAGTTAAGCCGCCAAACTGTCACCTGCGGAGATTGTGGATATTTACGCTGGACGAAAAATAAAAAAAACATTTACTTCTGCACCAGGTAAGACATGTTATTTAACACGTTTTTACGACCGTATTTAGTCTAAACATCGTTGTTGAGCAACTTCTTGAGTTAAACTACATAGTTGGCTGTCAGAGCGCTGCGTTACATAATTTAGAAGGTAATTGGTTCATAACGTGTACAATATTTTAAACACACGTAAAACTGACAGTAGTTGAACGACAAACTAAAACATTGGCGCTAGAATGGCCACGGAGGACATTTTGACCGTGTCCTCTGCTGCAGCAGCCTCGCTGTCGGAACAACGATATTGTGAACAATAACTATGTAAAAATCCACTTTCTTGGGTTGTTATGTTAATGATAGGATATCTTAACATAATTAATCGGCTCAGCTTTTATTTGGGAAGTTATCGTGCGCGATTTTTAAGTGTATAATCTCAAGGAGAGAGTGACCTCTTGTGGTTGTTCTGGCGTTTGACGTTATTGTTGGCTTTCAATATGATTGGGTACGCGCATGCGTGATGTAGTTTGACTTTAGTGGAGATTGTGGAGATGTCTATATGTGTTTTCATTTTAATAACAAAATAATACTTGTAATACTAATGAAACTTCGTCTATGCATCCACGTGTATTATTTATTTAATTGTAATCGTAGTACGATATGAGTATTATTACACCTTTCCTGTCTCATTAAAAACATATAGACATTATTCTTAGCCCCATGTATCGAATGCACATAATCTAAGAAGCGTGTTCAGTGATGATGTTCGCAGCTCTGTGTGTGGTTTCCTCGCGGGACAGCTGTAAAGGTGAGTCTTAGATCAACGTGTTTGCGCGCGCATGTCTGGGTATACAGCGTATTTATAGACGCTGCTCTCTGAGCCCTTCAGTGCAGTGTGTTCAGCAGTTGGTCAGGGTTTGGGTTACGCGGGGCTTAAAGTGTAAGTTAATAGAAATAGAAAGTGTATAGTGGCCGCGACATAAGCTGAGGCAGTTCACTTTTCTATTCTAACTCCCCCAAAACTGACCTCAGGTCCCTCTGATGGAGGAAAAATGTATCTTTGTCAGACAGACACATGCTGTTGGGGAAACCAGATGTTCTTCCCTGATAAACACATTCAACTAAATAACAGGTGCTCTCATCATACCATATAGGAGTATAAAGAAAATTGTTTACTAGATAATTCACATTGTTGTTGTTAATACTATTTTGAGATTCAACAAAAACCTGAATTGTTAAGATTTTTTTTTTTTTAAAAGAATAAGAATAGAACCTTAATTTCTCTCTGGTATTAACAAATAATAATAATAATAATAATAATAATAAATCCATCACCTTACGTATCTGTCAGTCTATCTATTTACCTTTCTCTCTGCTGTCTGTCCATTTGTCTATCTATCCAGCAATTGGTTTTTATTTCACTCTGAATTCAATATCCGATATTAGATTTTAATGTTCCAGTCATTTTGACTGAAAACATTTTCTTAGGTAGGATTTTAGCTCAGTGGGATCCTACCCAGCCTCCTTTGGAACCGATAAGCCAACATTCGTCCTTGACAGGAACAGATTGTTTCCCTTCCTCCTCCTCCTTCATCTCCTACTTTTCTTCCTTTAGAGACCTGACAGGACCTTGTGTCCCTCAGCTGTCCTTATGCAGCATCCTCTCCAAAAAAGCCTGACTGTTAATTTCCCTAGGGTTAACCTTTAGTCTAATCCACCAGTACTCAAAACCAGATTAAGGACCCTTCTTGCATTTCACTGGGTATGCACATATTCTCCACATCTTCTTCTCCCAGAATACCCACCAGCAGATCATGAGCTCACTGGATGTGACATCTGGCTGCGGAGGAACATTCTATATATGAGCTGCACTGATCTCAGATCCACTGAGCATGACTGCATGTGCGTTTGCTGTGTCTTGTGCAGCTGCATCTGCACAAGGAACTTGTTTCGTTTACCACTCACCTCACGACTGAAGAACTTTTTGCTTTGTGATTACAAATTAAATGTAAAATAAATATATATTTTTTATTTTATGTAACAGATAAGGGTTACAGTGTAGATATAAATCAGTGGTTCAAGGGATTTTATCCAAGAGAATGGGTTATGACCCTCAGGTGGGTCACAAAAAGTGATTTTTGGGTCGTCTCGCATCGTGTTTCCAAGACGTTCACAGTTATTTTTGTTGTAACTGTCTTTAATTAATCTCCTCTTCATCTCCTACCTGGTTGCTCCATCTCTAGGATCATCACTATTGTATCCACTGTTCCTCCTCTGAACATGTCCAAAGCATCTTAATCTGGCTTCTCTAGCTTTTTATAGAAATTAGAAATTATAGAAATTATTTTGTTTTCTTTTGCGTCTTTGATTTGGCCAAAAATCTGTGCTGGATGCTCTTCCTGACACAACCCTCACCATTTAACACTTGCTTGTGCTCCCTAGTGGCTGGTTTCGTAACTGTAAATAAAACTATTCTAACTTCAGATATCACTTGGTCCACATCAAAAACGTTCTCATTACTGTTCAATAATGGCCAATAATAGGAATAATGGCTTTTGACTTGGGTTGCAGAAGCTGGGTCTCAACAAAAATGTTTGGAAACACTGACTTATGGGATAATTTTCACAGATTAACCTTTAATTCATTAAAAGCTATTTAAATGTAAAATATATTTTTTAACAAAAAGGCTGCTTCATCACTTTGGCATGGTTCAGTTAAATTTCAGATTTTATCAATGGGTCAAACTTTAATCAATCCAGTTTCTGGATCAGGATTTTGCTGAAATTGAACCCTGATAATACTGGTCTCACATGAGATTTATAAATCATAAGTTATCCACTTTGCTAGTAATATATATGCTTATTTCTAATATAGCTATGTTGGGTAATAAGATTAATATATTTATTAGAAAATGTAAAACATTTTTTCTCCCTTTTTCTCTTTTTTCAGTAGACCTTGCCAGAAAAACCCCTGTCTTTCACTTTTTTGCCTTTTTGAAATTCCTCATCTTTTTTCAAAGGCTGTATTAATCAAATATATTCCAAAAACGAATTATCCGACCCAGTGTGAACATTGCAGCTGTGAATACCTATCAATACACCCAAATCCTTCTTTATAGACCCCTGTAGAAAGTGCAGGGCCCCTCGTCAGCCGCAGACTCACTGCAGATGGTCTGCATTACTTCACTGTACGGCTTATAGGGTTCCCTCGAGATCCAGGCCGAGTCTAAGGTTGTGCATGTTTTTGTGTGGTCTAGCTATTTCTCCCTTTCTCAGATAACAGTTCATTTTCTGTTGTTAAAAAATAGAGCAGCAGGGACATGTATATGTAAGCAATATATATATATATACATATATATTTATATATGTATATATATATATATATTGCTTGCTTGCTGCTAGTGTTATGCGTGTTGGCCTATGACCATTAATGTCCCTGCTGTTTACTTGATTGTGGGGTTTTTTGTGTCATTCATTGGTCTGTAATTATAAATAAATAATTATTATGGAAAAAAATGTTGTAATTAACTACTAAAATTTTGCCATATGCTACAGCACATGTCCACCATCTGTTCACTTCAACTGACCTGGAGTAAAACTTGAGAGTTTTGTCAAACAAAAACTCTGAACTGAAAAACCAAAAAAAAAGTTTCTTTTTTTACTATAGCACATCGTCTAACTACCTATGCTAGAGCCTATCATGCTATAGATTCCAAAACAGTAATTTACAGTATGTCATTTTGTCTGATATTGGTTCATACTATGTAACATGAAATTCCAAACTAGGACCCTAATAAGAACACCTGAAAAGTTAAATATCTTTTCTTTCCCTGAAACAATTTCTGCAGCCTCAAGTATTTCCTCAAATGTCAGTTAAAAATCATATTTATTTTCTCAACCGCACGACTTCATTTCGTCGAGGTACCGAAAAAGAAAAACATTTTTGCTATAGTTGAGTTTATTAAACTCCTGCTTCCATCTCTCAGCTCTTTTCAATGGGCTGTAGAGGCCAACTGCAGGTCACCTGTGACAGGGCAGGAGAGGCGGGTTTTTATATCCCTCTAGTGAAGAATTTCCACAATTTTGTCATGTGACAAAAGCCTGTATCCTGGTCGTACTCTTGAGCATCTTCATATTCCCAGCGTGCATTTAAAATTCTCATGGATCCTGGAACATATGTATAAAATGTAGAAATAAGAGCTCTGTTCACAGCCTCAGCAAATTTAGATGGTCTGGAACTATAAAATGGAACCCACAATTCTAGGTTGCAGCGAAAAAAATTATAAGTTTAAGTTATTAATTTCACAATTATATTTATCCTAATAAACTTTATTGGACGAATACATGTTTCATAAATTAAAAGATCAATAAGATACGAATTAGAATAGTAGCTGTGAATAATGCTTTAAAAAAATATCCAAATGTATATTTCCCTGTCAGGTTTGCCACAAGGGCAACACAGAGAGCTGTTGTCTGAATCTGTGGAACACTGACATGGGCTAGAATGAAACTTGGATGAGATTTTATTTCTGTAGTGCAAAGTTCTTTTCGGTATACTAACCCCTAAATTAAAATTAAAGATGAATTCCAAATTAAAATTGAGGAGGGTCATGTGATGTGATTTTGTGAAAAACCTACGTTCAAATATCTGTAATTTGTTTCCTTCTCTTTACTTTTAAGTACACTAATAAAGAAAATTCCTAAATCATATTCTCAAACATATAGATTGATGTTATAAAGTGACTTGTAATATTATTTTTAATGTAACATTTATACAATAAACCAAACATTCTAAAACCAATGCTTATTCAATAAATACTGTTAAACAATCTGATCATTCTAAAAGATATGATTCCATAAGTTAACCATCTTAAAAGCCTAAATTAACTGAAAATAAGAATAATTAATTGGAAAATCATTTAAAGTAGAAAAGAGATTATATGTTATATTAAGATTATATTTTTACGACCACTAGTAGAAGATGTCAACTTGGGCAGAGACACAGCATTTTCCTACAGCCTTATGATAAAATCTTCTTTGTTCCTTATTTAAATATCATTAGTCTCAACCTACTTCCAATGCCATGTGTTGTCCACTAGGGACAGTTTTACAGCTTGGAGTGGGCGATGATGACACAGACAATTTGGCCGAAGAATTCTTCTCCGGTTCTGGACATGTTATCTCTCACAGACACATGGGGTAAATATGTGCGTGAATGTAAGAACTTACTTCCTGTCTGACCTCTGCAGTAGGCGTTAGTTTTTCTGTTCAGATATTCTATGAGTCAGAATAGAATAAATACTCAAACAGAGAAATCCAAAGATTGGCTACATGTAGAGCAGGCGTGTCGTACTAAAATTGTATTTTTGGTTCTGTGTAAAAATTAAATCTGGGCCAACTACCTTGCTTTGTTATTATTATTTAAAAAATAAATTGAAGTAAGGCATTCATTAGTGGTATTTTTTTCTATTATGCCTTCTATCTGTGGCCTTCCTAGTTCCCTTTGAATGTTAATCTTTTTTTAAAGGCAAACCAATGAAAAAAAACAAAACAAAATTGTGCTTTAACATAGCACATACACTACACGGCCAAATATAATTACATTGTGGCTCTGATTTCACTTAATATATATATATATTTTCTTGGCCAGCTATCAGATTTGAAAATATTTCTTAAGTAAGACCTATATGAAAATATAGTACTTATAACTTTGGGAATTAAAGAGAAAGCTACAATCTTATCAACACTTGGTGAAACACTAGAAAAAGTGAAAAGACAAACATATTTGGAAATAACTAGAAAACATTCCATTCCAACTGAACAAATTTCATATCAACCCTCACCATTGTTTGGAGTAAAAATGTAAAATAAAAATATATTTTACCAGAACCAGATTTAGAGAAAGTTAAGTCAATGTGGTAACTACAGAGCATGCTAGATGTTACTGCAATGCATGGGTTAACACATTATCATTGCAATTAGTTTGAAATTTAAAACTCGCTAAAGTTTAAATTTACCAATATTTATTTTTTAGGACTGTTTTGTTTGTTTATTATCCATTTTCTCTCGAAGGCTTTCATGTTTTTGAAGGGACAGTGTAACTGTGAGAGCAAAAGACGGTAGCACAATAGAAGGGCGTGGGCATTTCAGAGGGGTGGAGGACTAAAGATGAGGCCTCAGGGCTGGAGAAAGCCAGCAGAGGAGGGCTGTGTGAGTGAGAGCTATGAGAAGTGGAACACCAGAGTGTGAAGCAGAGTGAAGTCTCTGTGCTCAGGTGTTTCCCCATCCTCAGGTGGTTCTGAGGAACAAAGAAAAGTCCCGCACAATCCCCCCCCCAAAAAAAAACACAAAAACGTGTCACTCATTGTTTTTTTTTTTTGTTTGTTTTCCCTTTTTTCATACTTAACATAGAGAGTCAAGTGCCAGATGGGGCCAAAAGGAAGCATTATTTCTCTGCGGTCCGGCACCAATTAACCCAACGACTTGTCATCGGCCCAGTGGTTGGGGACCACTGAACCATATGATACATTTAAATGCTTAAAATGTTTCTGTGACTTAGACTTTTAATATTAGAATTTCAAGAGTTCATAGGTTAGAAATCTGGAGCACTCCTCCAGATATGTTTCAAGAAAGTTGATTTTCAAATTAAAAAGGAAATAACAGGAAGTGTGTAACACTCTAACTGTGAGCTACCGCAAGTCTTTAGATACATTCACCAGGTGATTTGGCTCAGTCTATTGAACCAAATATTAAGTTGAAGTTGATACCTCATTTTTTTTTTAATACCTACCTGATATATGTGTGTTTCTATTTTATTAATTTTGAATAAAAATCAATGTTGAAATCATCACACTTAGTTATTATGATTAGTAGTTGTAATAGTATTGTTATTAAACATTTTTTGCGTATCGTCATCAATGGAAATCTCAAAATACGCTCCATCTTCCTTTAGAACATTATAATTCCAATATATTAATTATCAAACGTCTCTTCCTATCTGTTTCCGCTTTCCATAGTCTTGATTTCTGCTCTGTATTTTTCTGACTTTCCTTTTTTTCTATAGATGACATGACAGCTATTATTCCCAGAACAAAGTATCTTTTTCAAGTTTAAGTGACTAAAACTAACACTCAGGCTCCTCTGATGTGTGTGTTGTGAGCACAGACCGTCTGCCTGACTGACTTTGTGACGACCTTTGCTGTCAGCAGACAGTAAATAAGGAGGAAGCTGCATGTGTTGAGCAGCCTGTCATCATGTCGGCTAATCGCTTCCTCTCGCTTGACTTTCCTCTCAAATGTTTATCTTCGGGACATAAATCAGCTTTTCACTGCCGTCATGAGTGAGCGTGTGAATTTTAAAATGCTTTTATTTCACTCACTGTTTTGTCGTACGTTTCTCCAACGACCTCTTGGTTTTAGCCGCTCCTTAGCTCCGTCAATCAACATAATGACTTCTAACGATCCTTAATACATAAATATTTCCTAATAAAGGGCAATAATAATTAATAATACTGAAGAACTTCAACCTACGTTTTGTGTTTTTCTTTGTTAATTGAGCCCATTTTAGTAGGTTAAAATTTTCGTTTGTACGCATTTAAACTAATTAATAGGCAAACATAGCAAACTTTTGAATGGCTAACAGTACTGATTAATGGCATCCTTGCCTCATCTACTTGGTCCAGGCAAGGGACTTCACTGTTCCAAACTCTGTCACATATTAAAAGTAACAACCATTCACAAATATATTCTCACAGTACTTATTATTATTACTTATTATTACAAATAAGGGTGGTATGAAATAAATAAAAATAAATAAATCCACAATTTGCATATGTTCATACTATATTAAGAACACGAAACACCATAAGCAACCATAAAATCATAAGCAAAGTTCCATAAGCAAAAAACCATAAGCAAAGTTCTCACTCCATTAAAGGTGTAAATGTTTGGACAAATATATTGCTAATGAAATGGTACATAGGAGTTTTATTTAAGAATTGATATTAAGCCATTTTTAATGGATTTCTTGATACAAATAAAATAATTGATGTTCTGAGATCTTCAGCTATGGTATTGTACTGCCAAAAACAGCCATTCCATATTTTCGTGTTTATTGGATTTTTAAGGTAATATTCCTTTATTGCAGCAGTGCCCAATAGGATTGTCACACAGGACATTGTTTTGTAATATAACGAGCAATAGATTCCGTTATTACCTTGGACTTTGCCGAGTTATTGCCGAACTGCGGTTGGAAAGACTTTTGTATTTTATTCTGTCTGCTCTGCAGACTACTGGTGGTTCCTGCCGTGCCAGGGACTGCTAAAGTTTGTTGGACCTCCAGTGTAAAAATCGGGTTGCGTTTATCTATCCATCCTTCTTGAAAAAAATAAATCATGTCCAAAACTTCAATTTTTAATGAGAAAAGCCGTACGTTTTGTCTGTGTTGTCTGCCATGTTGCTCAGAGCAGAGTAAAACCCACAACCAGAACTCCAATCAAATCAGCCCACATCACTGTTTACAACCCCAAGAAGACATGTGTGAATAGATGTATATATGTGTCTATTGGCTCGCTGTCTAGTGAGCGGAAGCGGCCAATGTCGTGTTTATGTCTAGCGTCAATTTGTAGTTGGGGCCATGGAGCAGGAAACCGATCCCTGTACAAAATTTCGTACCACCATTTTACTGCATCATCGATCGTTCAGGGCTTTTTGGACCGGTGCACTTGGATCGTGTAGGTCACAGACGAATAACCGATCCAAAACGACAAATTTGCAGACCCCTAATATTTAAAGTTATCAATCTAGGTAGATCACTTCAGCTTTGTCATTTGAGAAGTAGCTCACAGGATTGTGGGCACCCATCCTTTAGTGGTACCACTTAGAGTTATGAACAAGATATTTGAGAAAACAAGTCTTATATTTTTTTCCCATACTGCCATCATGGTTTGGTATATATATGTATGTATATAT